>JAKUCV010000496.1:185792-202843 GCA_028386065.3 Turnera subulata | reverse complement strand
GATACCTCCTTCGTTATTTTCCGGTGTGATTTTCCGAGAAATTCCGAAACCCGAAAAATACCAACTTAGTTTCGAAAAATCCACGGGAAAATCACGAGCGCGGGAAAACCCTCGGTTTCGAAAAACGACTCCCGATTTACCTTGAATTAATTACCCAAGATTAATTCAACAGTAAATCACGGTAAATAGACTTTTACAGTCCGGTAAAAATCCAAAATTTTTACCCGGGCTGTTACACCAAGTCCGGCTCCTCAGGTATCAGCTCGTTATCAACTCCTATATCAAACAAATAATATGCACATATAAGATGGTATGCTCTTGCTTAACTATTACTATAATCCGTAAAAGAAATAACTAACGCTCTAACTCGGTACTTCCCCGGATTATTCCATTATCATCGTCTTCACTACTTATTTCCAGGGTCCAAAATAATACTATTTTTATTCCTATTCCCGGATATTATTCCGGTACCATACCTACTATGTATTACTCTTCCGTAAATTATTTTCCCTCAAAATTATTATAATTCTCTATGTATATATATTCTCTAATTATTTCTCTCTTAACAATTATTTTATATCTTATATTTTTTTCCAAAAATTAATTTCCCTTATACCATCTACTTCTCCAAAATTTATATTTTCCTTTAACTCCCTAATTATATTTCCCTAAGATCCCCAAAATATTATTTCCTCAATTTATTTTTAATTCCAGGTTTATTTCTCAAAATTATATTTTCTTCTTTTTTTTTTTATTTTTCGGACTGGGCCAGTCCAATCCAAAACCCAAGCCCAATCCTAACCTCTAAGTCCAGATCCATTTCTCCTAGCCCAACATAAACCCAAGCCTAAGGCCCAAGGTCCAAGGCCCACTACACAAATCCTAACTAATCAGCCCAACCATGAAACCCATCTAAACAACCCAGCCCAACATCACACAAAACCCTACCCAGCAACCCAAGCGATTCGGGTCAACCCGCGGAACCAACAATTCGGGTCGCGGGTCGTCAACCTCCTCAAGCCTCACCTTGAGTTGCAGGGCGGCGGCGACACAGGCGGCGCCGCGGGGAGGCAGCGAGCAAGGCCGGCGAAGGAGAGGGGAGACAGCCGCGGGCGGCGCGACACGAAGGAGGAGCGATGGGAGGAGGGGCGAGGTGGCTCGGTCGCGTCGGGTCTGCTCGCGCCGGATCTGCAGGGCTCGTCGACGGCGGCTCCTCGGGACGGCGCTGCTGCGGCGTAGGCGGGAGGAGAAGGAGAAGGTGGCTCGTCGGGTGGTGGCGCGGTGGTCGCGAGTAGGAGACGGAAGGAGATGGTGCCCGGGTTCTCGGGTGGCGGCGCCGGGGAAGAAAAAGAAGGTGAGGGTGATGTTTGGTGCTCTAAACGACGGCGTCTAGGCTATGTGTGTGTTGTTATGTTTTTTTTTTCTTCTTTTCTTTTTTTTTTTTGTTTTCTTGGTCGGATTTGTGAAGGAAGAGGTGTGTTGGTTCAGTTGGTGCACTGGTGTTTTGGTTGCAAGGGTGAAGATTGGGCATAGATAGCGTGTGTTTGCAGAGGAGAAGAGATGAGGTGCTGATGGCGTGGTATGCAGTGGCTGAAGAAAAAGGAAAAAGAAGACACAACCCAGGTCATGGTCACGCAACTGGTGAAGCACGGGTATGCACTGGTCATTCACAAGTTGCACTGGCCATTCACATGCTCACAGTGAATGGCGGCTGCAGCCTCCTCACTGTGCAGCATGTGAACCGGGTTCTGTCCGAACCAGAAAATATTGCTAGTACCCCATTGACGTAATTTCGGGCCCGATAATTCGGGGTTAATACTGACTTTTCTCGATATTCCTGGACCCGAAAAATTCCAACTTTGGTCCGGAAAATCCGCAGAAAAATCCCGAGCGTGGATCAGGGCTCGGTTTCGGTTTCCGAAGCGTGAATTACCGTTAATTAATTATTCAAAATTAATTTTTAACAGTAACTAACTGTAAAAATAGATTTTACGATGACGGTAAAAGCATAAAAATTACCGGGGCTGTTACAATAGATATAGATTGCAAATATTATACAAAGTAGTAATGAAAATAAAGAAGACAACCATGCTTGAACCTTCTAAATTTTTTCAAAGATTTGGAGACAAAATGATAATCATTTACTATCGTTATTAAACAAAAAGAATTTTAAAAAATATATCTTAAGTGTAATCTTAAAAGAAATGTGTTTAATTTTTCATTTAAAGTCAAAATTTTAAACTTTAAAAGATAAAATATTTTTCGACAAAATAAGAGAATCATAATTTTTGAAGGAACAAAGATCATATCTCGCTATAACATAAGAAAAAAAAACTGGCTAAGAATAAAATTAATAAAAGGGATGAAGGTTGTAAATAAAATGTAATTATACTAATTATTAGAAAAACAAAGTTAGGAAAAAGTAATTATAGATTAATATAAATTTTATATGAAGCATGAAATTTTTTAAAAATAAGTTAACAAAATATATAAGAGGGCTTAGTGTAACTTTAAGAGACTTGGTTCGATTTTGGCAAGTCTTGAGTTTGACTTTTCGTGTATGTAGAAAATCTTCTTCGGGAGATTCACCCAGCATAGCCAGTGGGCGACCCAGTAGAATTCGGTTTAGTTAGTAACTTCTGGATATTGGATGGACAACTAAAAATTTGAATATGCAATCTCAAATTATGACATTAGATTAGTAGAAAAAAGGTATAAGGTCAATAAGAAGAAATAGATTGAATAATCTCATAAAAAAGAAAGAAAGAGATTGAAAAAACAATTGAACTTAGAAAATTATAATTTTAAAATAAATTAGTCTATAATTTATTAATTCATTATCTGTATAAATAATATTTTTAAACAATATCAAAGTCTAAAAGATATATCAACTTCTAAAATAATATTTATCTGAATTTGTATTGCATAGATCAATATTTTTTTCTTATTTATCATTTTTATAACTTGTCACCCAACAACCAAATCCATATGAATTTTGAACATAACAACAAATGCTTTAAGCATTTTCTTTTATTGTATTTCATTTTCTATTCTTACACTTTCAATTTCACTTTCTTTTTTGGGTAAAAATCATTTAATTTTTTTATTGTAATAGTTATAATTCCATAGATTTTTAGTTGTGAAAATATATATTATTTGACCTTTCCTTTAAAGAGATTTAATTACGGATATACTAGTAGTTTTCCTACAAACCTTTTGAAATGTTTTCATAAATTCATTTAAGTTTAATTATCCTTTACTATTATTTATGAATTCCTATTTAATATTTTTCTAATATGGGTTTAATGTGAGATTTAATCTTGAAATTAATGTTTTGGAAAATTTTTGAGACAATTTATTAAAGGAACTGCTACACAAGTTTGTATGTCGTTTATGTTAGAACTCATGCCTCCTTGTTTCATTTCAGAGTTTTGATAATGACAAACCTTGGCTCAATTGATGACAACCTTGAAGCAAAAAGAAATCAAGCAAACAAGTGCTCAACCAAAGTGATCAAGAATTCAAGAGAAGATATGATCAAGAGTTGAAGTACAAGAAGAGCAAGAGAAGTTAGGACCCATTTGTANATATTCCTAGACCCGAAAAATTCCAACTTGGGTCCGGAAATTCCGTAGAAAAATCCCGAGCGTGGGGTAGTGCTCGGTTTCGGATTCCGAAGCGTAAATTACCGTTAATTAATTATTCAAGATTAATTTAACAGTAATTAACTGTAAAAATTAAATTTACGGTGACGGTAAAAACATAAAAATTACCGGGGCTGTTACACATACCTTTGAATCAATTAGAACCAAATCTAAACTGATAAGAAGATTTTGTAATTTGTTATTCAAGTACTTCCACATCCTTGAAACCCTAACTTGAATTGTCCATGAATCCTTGTCAGGGGTCAATTCATCCAATGTATGAATATTCGTTCTCCTAAAAAAAATAATATATTATACAAATTTAAATATACAATTAAAGTTTAACAAAAAAAAAGTGTTAATATTAAAAGGTGTTTTCTTTTATATAAATTCTAAAAAATGTTAATACTTACTAACATTCATACTGAAAGAAAGAAAGTAAAAAACAGAAAACTAACACGGAAAATAATATTTAATTCAAGAAAATTAAAAAAAATTAAAACAATGCTAAAAAGCTGAAAAATAATATAGAATACTGGAAAATTTTAAAAAACTAATGCAATGTAAAATAGAATAGGAAAAAAATATTAAATTCAAGGAAATTCAAAAAAACCAACATAATTGCAAAAAATTGGAAAATAAAATAAAATACTGGTAAAGAAAACTAATACAATGGAAGGGAAAAAATATATATTATAAATGAGGGGAAAAAAATACATTGCAAACAAAAAATATAAATAAAATTTTCTCAAACATAGATACTTAAAAATCAAAATAGAATTGAAAAGAAACTGTAAAACACAGAAACTGTATTCGGATTTCATTGTGCTGACATCCGGTTTTTCTCTGTGTGTTTTCACTTTTTTGTTTCTCAAAAGAAACTGTATGAGACACACAAACTTTGAAAACAAAATAGAATTGTAAAGAAACTGTAAAACACAGGAACAGTATCAGGATTTCATTGTACTGACGTCCGGATTTCTCTGTGTGTTTTCACTTCTTTGTTTCTGTATGAGACACAGAAACTTAAAAAACAAAAAAGGATTGTAAAGAAACTGTAAAACACAGAAACTGTATCCGTATTTCAATGTACTAATATCCGGATTTCTCTGCGCGATTTCACTTTTATGTTTCTATAAAAAAACTGTATTAGATACAGGAACTTAAAAATCAAAATAGACTTGCATAGAGAATTAAAAAAAAAAGAGAATGAGAATAGTACGTACTGCAAGCTAAAAAAAAGAAGGAAAAGAGAGAAGAATGAATGGAGAAGAAACAGTATCAAAAACAAAACCTGTACCTGTATTTATAAATACTTAGAGATAAGAGTTTAGTAATTAACAATTTAATCTTTTAAAAAAAGAATCGGTACAAAATCAATGGGTTTAAGGTTTTCTTTTCTGATAGGATGGATGTTGGTTTTTTGGATTTAGTTAAAGTATAATTGGGTATGCATCTTTTAAAAGTGATGATTTTGGTTGGTTTTTTCACGTTGTTGGGATTAACTATAAATTTATAACTATAAATCTGATAATTTAATTTTTTTAAAAAAAACTGGTACAAAATCAATAGGTTATTATGGGATAAATATGTTTGTCATGATGACCAATTAAACTACACTTACAACACTCCACATGGCAATAAAAGAAGACCCTAAAACCTCCACATGGAAATAAAGCAAGACCCCAAAAATCCTATATGTCAAAACCTGGTGAGGGATACAGCTTTAAATATATATAATAGATTGTTAATTCGTTAAGTGTAAACTTGGGGAAAAAAGACAAAATACTGACAGTGCTGTTTTAATTTCAACCAAGGATTAAAATAGCAAAATTGCAACTTCTCATTGATTCACATAACTTCAGGGAACAAGTAGATTTTTGGTCCCTGTACCCCCCTCGATTTTGAAATATCAGCCCTATACCGATTTTTTATGGATTTTGGTCCTCATACTAACAAAAAAATATGGTTTTTGGTAGTACAAGGACCAAAATCCATAAAAAATCGATATAGGGCTGACATTTCAAAATCGAGGAGAGTACAGGGACAAAAAATCCACTTGTTCCCATAACTTCAGCCCTTATAAACGAGTCCAAACGAGACAAACACAAATCTTCTTACTACTTTGTCAATGCTTCCTATTGGTTCTACTTTAAGCAAATATTCAATTTCAACTAGTTTCTCACAATAAACAAGAGCTAGTCCCATACCACAAAGTCGCAAATATGTGGTTGTGCATCCTTTTGTGGCTAATCTTATTTTTGGAGACAGAGAAACTGATTGGTGCACCTGCTTAGCCAAAGACTATCAAGTTTTAGAGGTCTGATCACTTCTGCGATGTGTGTGATAGGAATTCCACCGAGACTTAAAATTTTTAAAGAGGAGAGGAAATTAAAACCTTGGGGAATAACATTGTCTCATAAGCCACAGTCTTTAAGTCTTAGTTCTATCAATGACCTTGGTAGAAAACCGAATGGGAACCCGGTTGATGGGCCATATCTTCTTGTTGACTGCAAAAACCAAAATGTCGATTGCCACCAAGACAATTTGGTTGCATTGAAATCCTTGATGATAATTCCATCCGCATTAAGCACCATCAATGACTCAAACTTCCTCAGAACTCCATGCGAGCTCTCCATATTTGAGGAACCAGGTTTGTTAAGTTCTTTACGTGATTTCAGCACTAGAAGCTTTAAACAAAGACTTTTGCAGTCTTTCAAATTTAATAATTCCAGTTGCATTATGTCTTGAATAGATTGATCAATCTCCTTTGAGTTGAGTTCACACAACCTTCCAATACCAAGGTCTCAAAGTCCACTGGAATTTGGGGTGCTAATTAACAAGTAAATGAGAATGTCTCAGGTATATTTTTTGTAACTACTAAAGATGTTGTCGGGAAAGGAAGCAGTCAATCTGTACCACTGACACCACTAGAAGGTCAAAATAAGGGATATCACAATAAGAACAATTATCTTAATATAGCTCCCTTGCAAACAAATGTTAATTTGCTACTTGACATTTCAAGAACAACCAGCTTTTCAAAGAAGAGATCATCAAGTATATATATATAACTCAAAGGGAATTCATGTCAGCATAATCATACCAAACTTCTAGGGATATGCCTATATCGTCCTGCCAACTCTACAATAGCAAGATATATTCACTACAACGAAGCCAAGCTAATATGACTAAACTAAAGGCACGAATTCATTAATTTTCTCCCTTTGAAATATATATATATATAGTGACTAAAATTTAAAATTTGTTCAAACTCATCAAGCTTGGGCGTCGTGAAACGACGTTGTTTCAATAGTAGGAGAAACCTAGATTTGCCCGAGATACTTTCCTTTCTCCCACCCCCACCCCCACCCCAATCTTTTTCTTTCATTCTCTCTTCCTCACTCAGCTGTATACATACACCCTCACTCACTCAACACTCTCATTTCTCTCCCACTACCTCTCCTTCTCCGGTGAGCCGTTGCAGGATGAGGAAGAAGCGATGCGACCAGATGCGACAAAACGAGGGTAAAAGATCGTGAACCCTCCTTTTCCTCCTTTCTGTTTATTTCTCGTTGTGTTGTACTGTTGGGTTAAGTCTAATTGGTGGTTATTGTATACGTTGCGTGGCTTGGGTGCTCTGTGCCTCTAGTTGTTTTTCCGGCGGGATGGTTGTGGTTTTTTTGGCTGATTATTTGATGTTCTCAATGTTTCTTTGTAGTAAACTGACCAAATGGAAGAGGACAAACCTTTAATCGCGAAAGATGTCACGGCAGTAAGTTGTTTCCATCACCATCTCCAAGATTGCAACTATTTGTTTGGCCCGGTGTGTCTAAATATTTTGGCTTATACATAGGATTCTCGTGGCTTGTATAGCTGATTGGTAAAACACGATTGGTGTATCTCAACCATGTTGTGGATGATTTTTTGGCTCGCGTTGCTGCCAAATTAGAGGCAATGGAACCCTGCTCTAGTGTCAAAGATAGGTATAAGTTTTCTTTTACAGAGCTCACCAGTATAGTTTGACTTTGAGGTGTTTTGGTGGGTGTAGATTTGTAACTTGAAGGTAGCCTATCCTATAGTTTTAAGTTTTGCATTTCGGAATACATTGTTAGAATTGGATCTTCATTATGCTTGATCTATAGAGATTTTTTTGTAACTTTTGTTGGGGTGTTGTTCAAATAAGACAAATTAGCTAGTTGCTTGATTCTTTGCTTGCTTACAGGCTTGGAATATAATACGATCGTTCATGCTGAGGAGAAGGGTCTCATCAAGCCGGGTGAGGTGAGCCATTAAATATTTCTTTCTTAGAAAGAGATGAAAGAATTGAAACACTTTTGTTGACATGGTTTTCTCTTTCATTCTGAAATGTGTCTTGATTCAGCCTACAAGTAGTAACACTAGCATAGGGTTGGAATTCATGGCAGCTGTCAAGGGCTCAAGCTTGGACAATCTCGTTCAAGCTTTCCATTTCCCTGTATACTAGATCAAGGCTGCGGTTGGTGCCTTGTGGAACACAGGCGGCCTGAATTGGGCAGCATCATTTGAACTACAGAGGCAGAAAGCTGGCGAGCTAGACCTTCTTGATTGGCTAAGGGCTATGTTTGGATTCCAGGTATGATTTTGAACCCAAAAATGTACACCTAATTGTTGCAGGAAGCCAAAAAGAGCAAAAATGGACAGGCTCCACATTCAGAGTGGTGCAATTATGATGATCTAAATGAGTATTTCTGGCCAGTTTCAATATCCTGATTTCTGCTGTAAATGAATTCTTCTTTTGGAGTTCCTTTATTTGGATTAATCCATTCAATTTGTTATACATACTATTCAGGACATCAGAATGCTTTTCTCTTGGTTGGCCTATACGTGATGATGGGACTTTTTCCAAATCAACAAATGATGGAACACAGCTATTCATATACTGTTAACAGTTATTGAACACTCCACATTGAATTGAAATAGTTTTTTGGGCTCCACTTGACATTTTCTTTTTATCCCTTTAAATCCAGAGAAACATTGTTATACTTCAAGAACTCGTACCTTTCAATTTTCTAATTGTCTAAGCACTAAAAAATTATAGTTCTCTTTGTTATATGCTTATAATAATCATGATCTATTACTAATTCCATTTCATACTTCTGCTGCCAATAAATCAAATCAGCTATTTCCCAGCCTCTTATTTTTCTCTTGATTTATTTGATCCACTAAAGATACTGTTATGAAATCTTAATCCTTATTTGCTTTTTAGCAGCTAGCACTAAACTGGCTCCTGCTTTTGCTGTCCTGAAGTTTGTTTGGCTCTCATTTTCTATTTTAGGTGTTCTGGACCTTATCCTGAACTTCCCAGGATACCACAGGTTGAAATTCACAGTATGTGCTGAGAAACATTCTTAAGCTGATAGTTAGTCTTGCCACAATTTCCTATGTTAGTAATTCTTAAGCTACTGTTACAATGGTCGTGTTGATCTACCTCGAGCTTGGTATATTTGCTTTGTTCCAATGTTTCCCAAGTACATGACCACCTCCAGTAGAGCATTGGCTTGGATATTGGATACTAATAAGTTTATGCCATCTATACTTTGCATTTGAAGTTTTACAGATATACTCTTTTTGTTATGTATTTAGTGTTCTGATTTATAATTTATTTGACTCTTCTAATTTGATTGCAGGATGTATTTATGCAGTTGCAAATGCTGGTAAAATGGAGAGATGCTCCCGATGGCACTGTCCAAGCCAAAGAATGATAATGCACAACATTTGCTTATGAGGGTGTATACATTATTTGTTGTAATTTAGCAAGTAGAATAAAAAATGTAAAAAATATTATCTTATTGGCTTGTATCTTTTTAATCCACGATACTTGAAGGTTATTCATGTGGTTATTTTTATTAATTTAATAAAATTTTGGTTTTTAATATTTATTATTTTATTTGTTCAATTATAATTCTAAATATATTAAGAACTAATTTTGTCCATATATTTGTATCAAAGATAACAAAAAAAAAATTATCTCTTTAGATATGTTCATGATATAAAACATATGTATAAGGGACTATGCTTGTCTAATTTGAAAAGTATTGGGAACAAAATTTGTCTACTTAGACGTACCATAAAAAATAATACTTGTCTTCTTAGAGTATACCTTTAAGAGACTAATTTCAAATTTGTCCCTTTAGGCTAAGGTAACAAGGCTTCCAGTAACAAATTTGTCCAACCCAAAATTTGTCCCTTAATCTAAGAGGGCAAATTTCAGGCCAAATTTGACCAAAAAAAAATTGTCACATTTGTTAGACTTTGTTGTAGTGATTCCACAAGTGTAGATTTTGCATCCTTATAAATGTCTTCGTGAGAATTAAATAGAAGTTAGAAGAACTGTTTACTGTAGTCCAAAAGGAGAAGCTAAGACGACGTCAACAATTATCTCTATAGAGTTCAGTGGAATTTGTATTGCCTGTTGGAAGATTCAAGCTAAGACCCTCTAATTGATTTTGTTCCCTGCTTGACAAATTTATGAGGAAAGAAAATTTAGTTTTGAAGACAAGAAAACATTGGTGCAAAATAAATGCATGGAAATTAATTTCTTCTCCAAACTATAAATTCACGCATCTTCAATATCCCAAACTATATAAGAAAATAGAATTCTCGGACATTGATTTTTTAAAAAATTATGTTTAAAATTTAAGCAACATAAGATAACTTTATGATAGAGGATCTTTGTGTCCATCATAGTTAAGAAAAAGCAATCCTCCACAATTCTATAGCTTGATTTTCTGCTCATTAACTAAGTTAGACCTCCTATATGTATCCGTTTGTTGCTTATGTTATTTATGTGGGAAGTTATATTATTTTTTACCATAAAAGTTTTTGAAAACATTGAGAAAACATGTATGTACTTCACTAACCGGAAGATTGAAGTCTTTCCAGTGTCTTTGTTCGCAAGGCAAGAGCCTTTTGTTTTAAAAAAACCGTTAATCCAACTTTTTCCAATAAACAAATTCTCCAAAAAAATAAAAGCTTTTCCCAAAAAACAGTTAACCACAATAATTCTTGGGCAGGCGCTAATTGCTAATGACGACGCCATGACGGAGAATACGCCTCGTCGTCCGTGCTGATGGATTGCATGTCGTCCGGAACATTTACCCAGTTGTGCATGTCTTTGAGAGAGTAACGTCTTAAAATAAGGAAGTGTCATGTCGTTCGGATCGTGTACCACAATCATGCGTACAAACTTCATGGAATCCTGGAGTGAGATGTGGTCCATAACATAACACTGTACGCGGCCTAGTGTAATTATGTGTCTCATCAAGTTGAATGATATAATACAGACTAAGATTGAGAGAATTCTGTATATTGTATTGTATTCATAATAATAGCAAGGTATATGTATATATACAAGAGTAGACCTAGTTTGCATTAGACACAAATATTATAAAGTAGTGTCCTACAAGATAATGATGATAAGCACTTAGTCAGATCAGTGTTATCGTCATCTGATAAGAAAGAATACTAGATCTTAGCTGTCAATACTCCCCCACAAGAAGAAGGTGGGGATACAACCTGAATCTTGTCTCTAAAAAACTCAAAACGAGGCTTAGACAAAGGTTTAGTAAATACATCTGCTACTTGGTCGGCACTAGTTAGGAAGCGAACAACGAGACTCCGTCGAGTAACTTGTTCCCCGACGAAGTGGTAATCGATCTCAATATGTTTGGTTCTGGCATGTAAGACTGGATTGGCAGCCAAATAAGTGGCCCCTAGATTATCGCACCATAACACAGGAGGTGTGCGAAGAGGGATCTGCAGTTCTCGGAGCAAAGGTTGAACCCACAATAATTTTGCTGACGCGTCTGCAAGCAATTTGTATTCGGCTTCCGTGGATGAACGGGAAACAGTCTTTTGTTTTTGAGCACGCCAGCAGATAAGATTGCGTCCCAAGTAAACAGCCAAACCACTTGTGGAGCGCCAATGATCAAGAGAACCGGCCCAATCCGCATCAGCGAAAGCCTGCAGGTTTGTTGAAGAAGTAGAAGATAACATGATCCCATGAGTCATTGTACCCTTGATGTAGCGTAGTAATCGTTTCACAGCTTGCCAGTGTGTTTGGGTAGGTTTGTGCATAAATTGGCACAACTTGTTGACAGTGAATGCAATGTCTGGGCGAGTCATTGTCAAGTACTGCAGACCGCCAACAACGCTGTGGTATAAGGTGTTCTCAGTAAAAGGAGAGTCACTATCGCAGCTTCGTAACACAACTTTGGTACACATAGGAGTGGAGATGGGCTTTGCATCCAACATGTTTGCCTTTGTAAGAAAAGCCCGGGCATATTTCTGTTGATTGAGGAACAGACCTTGCGGGACCTAATGAGTTTCAATGCCCAGAAAATAATGCAAAGGTCCTAAATCTCGTAAAGCAAAACGTTTACCCAAAGCAGAGATCAAAGATATAATAGCTTGAGGGTGAGTTCCAGTGACAATAATGTCATCGACATAAATGAGAACATAAATAAAAATGCCACCGTGATGATAGATAAACAACGAAGTATCATTTTGTGATACCTGAAACCCATAAGTTTGGAGAAAGTGTGCAAGGCAAGCATACCAAGCACGAGGAGCTTGGAGTAACCCATAGAGAGACTTATGGAGTTTGCAGACGAAATCCGGGTATCTGGGATCAACAAAGCCAGGCGGCTGATGCATGTATACCTCCTCTTGAAATGTACCATTGAGAAAAGTATTGTGTACATCTAACTGACATAAGGACCAGCGATTCATGACCACAAGGGACAACAATATCCGAATCGTGGTCGGCTTCACCACTGGGCTAAAAGTCTCGTCAAAGTCCAGTCCTTCGAGTTGATGAAAACCCTTTGCCATGAGGCGAGCTTTATACCTGTCCAAGGAACCATCCGCCCGCAGTTTAGCCCGGTATACCCACTTGCAACCCACAATATTCATGGATGGGGTTGAAGGAACAGGGGACCATGTTTTATTACGATGTAAGGCCTCCATCTCTTGGCGCATGGCAGTGCACCACTCCGGATGCTTTCGAGCTTGAGCATAAGTGGATGGCTCAGGGAGCACTTTGGTTTTTATGGCAGCATATGTCACATAATCGCGAAGCTGTGTGTTTGGGGTTGGATTTTGGCGTGTGCGCATTGGGTGGGTGAGTGGTGCGGGTTGAGGAACAAGTGGTGGTGGGGGTGGTGGCTGTGGTTTCGGCTGTGAAGGAGCAAGAACAGGAGGGTGTGCTTCTTCCGGCGGACCAGCATCTGGAATAGGTTGTGGAGGCAGTGAAATAGATGAACTAGACCAAGGAAGAGTAGGAGAGGTAGGACATAACTTTGACTCCTGTTGAAAAGGGAAAACATCTTTTATAAATCGAACATGGCGAGCAATGTACAGCCTATGGCCAGTGAAGTCATAACACTTATATCCCAAATGTTGAGAATTATTACCTAAAAACACACAAGGTACTGACCGGAAATCCATTTTGTGTCGATTATAGGGCCGAAGGAAAGGAAAGCATAGACAACCAAAGACTTTGAGAAAAGTGTATCGTGGTTTTTGTTGGAAGAGAACTTCATGGGGGGATTTGCGTTGAAGTACTTTAGTAGGTAAGCGATTGATCAAATGAACAGCAGTGGAAAAGGCATGATGCCAGTACTTTTGGGGCAAACCAGAATGAGCAAGTAGTGTGAGACCAGTTTCAACAATGTGTCTATTGCGACGCTCAACCATGCCGTTTTGTTCATGTGTGTATGGACAAATGAGACGATGGATAATACCCAATGAATTACAGATTTTACTCATAGGCCGAAACTCGCCCCCCCCCCCCCCCCCCCCCCCCCCCCCCTAATCGGTTTGTAAACTCTTAAGTTTAGTATTGAACTGACGGTCAACGGTTATTCGAAATTGTTGGAAAATGGTAACAACATCTGATTTTTGTGCAATTGGAAAACACCAAATAAAATGAGAGTAACATCCACAAAAATCGAAAAATACTTATGACCATCATTCGATAAAACTGGAGCAGGACCCCATACATCACTGTAAACCAAATCCAAAGGCATGGTTACTTTATTTGTGCTAAGAGGAAGAGAAAGACGACTTGACTTGCCCAAAGGGCATGACTGACACAACAACAACTTGGAGGACCCTGAGACAGGGAGTTTATTGTGATCTAAGACACGACTAAGAACACTACCAATGGGATGACCTAGTCTATGGTGCCATATGGTAGAAGACACATGAACAGCAAGACAAGCAGATGGTGACTTAGTGGACTGGAGACGCACTCGATAAAGTCCATCAACACTAGGGCCGGAAAGAAGCACCCTCCTGGTAACCTGATCCTTGGCACAAAAGAAAGAAGGATAAGATTCAAAAAATGCATTATTGTCTTTGGAAAACTGATGAACAGATAGTAAGGATCTTGCGAGTGTGGGAACATGTAAAACATTATTTAGTGACGAACAGGAGGGTTGAGGAAGAAGGATATTTCCAACATGATGAATTGGAAGTTGCATACCATTACCCACTTGGAGTTGCTCACTGCCCTTGTAATCCTCAACCTGGCTTAGATTGGCAAGGTCAAGAGTAAAGTGATTCGTTGCTCCACTGTCAGGATACCAGGTGGTGTAGCCATGGGCTGATGGAGAAGGAGCCTGTGTCAGATATGTTTGATGGGGTGATGGCGGTGCAGGAACAGAACCCATATAGGCAGCCGAGATGGCAGGCGGCTGTGGTGCACGCTGGTAGCACAGCAGTGCAGTATGGTTGGCACCGTTGCATATCTGACAACGAAAGAACGGAGTGCGAGACTGTTGAGAATGTCCCCCCCCCCCGGCCACGTTGATTGTGACCACGGCCCCGACCGCGTTGTGGTTGCCTGGAAAAAGAGACAGCCATATCCTGTTTATCAGAAGTGGGAGGAACAATGTGTGCAACATTACCTTCAGGAGTGGGTATGGACGAGTTAATGTCCATCTTGACCAGAGAATCGCCATGGAGAAACTCATGGCTGAGAAGAAGGCTGTGGGGCTCCGGGAAAGAAACCGGTTCTGGGCGGGCATTCAGATTAGTGACAAGATCCTTGAACTCCGGGCGTAGTCCCCGAAAAATATAAAGATTAAAGTCAAGAACCGAAAGGGGCCTTCCAACAGCGGCAAGGCCATTAGCAATAGTCTTAGCATGATAGAGAAATTCAGAGACATTCTCATCCTTCTGAGCCAGACGTTGAAGACTCAGATGCAGTTCCATAACACGGGTTTGGGAAGGAGAGGCATAGTTTACAGCCAGAGTGCCCCAAACCGCTTTGGAGGTTGCAAGATCCATAACAAGCGGCATAACTGGTTCTGTCAAGGATGAAAATAAGGTGCTAACAGGCATCTGATCTTGCTGCACCCAAATAGTATAAGCAGGGTTAGCAGCCTCACCAATCACAGCAGGGGGGACAGATGGTGGAGCCATCGAGATAGCCCCAGAGTCCCTGTCCAGTGATGAAGGCACGAACTTGTGCGCGCCAGAGAAGATAATTGGAACCAATAAGCTTGATGGAGATGTAATGGGTAGCATTAAGAATCTGTGCAGGGGCTGCAGCGGCCATGATGAAAAGCACAAAAAAAGAAAATAGAACAGATCGTATAGATCGCTCCGCTACCAAGTTGAATGATATAATACAGACTAAGATTGAGTGAATTTTGTATATTGTATTGTATTCATAATAGTAGCAAGGTACATGTATATATACAAGAGTAGACCTAATTTACATTAGACACAAATACTATAAAGTAGTGTCCTACAAGAAAGTGATGATAAGCACTTAGTCAGATTAGTGTTATCGTCATCTGATAAGAAAGAATACTAAGTCTTATCTGTCAATACATCATAGGTTTGAAAAAAATAATTTGATGGTTATAACATTAATTAGAAAAATGAACGTTCTCAAAAAAAAAAAAAAGATAAGAAAAATGAACCCAAAGCCTGGGACACGGAGTCCACCAAAATCGATCACGACACCCTCTTTGACTTTATACTGGTAAATGGTAATTAACCTACTTCTACTATACAATCTTCCATTTTTTTTTGGCTTCGTATAGTAAGCACTAAAGCTATGTATTTATGAAATAGAAGAGTTACGATTATCGCAGGTTGTAACTACGTAATTATTAGTATTATCATTATTGACATTGTGTTTAATTAATTTGTAATATTATTTTTTTGGGTACAAAATTTGTAATATTATTTTGTATATATATATAGGCTGCGAAATATCTAGACATTTGAAAAATGTTGGACCTGATATGGCCTACGGTGGCGCACATATATATATATATATATATATTTTATCATAACGTGAAAATGCCATTCGAAAGTTCTTGCAGTTCAGTAGGTGGAGCAAGAAGCCAATGCGAGGAAGTGTGGAACAACAGAAGTATGACTTGTTTGACATATAGTTGTGATGAACAAAAATCTTACTATTTTTCAGTGAATTTTATTTAGCTTTGTTAACATAGGTCAGATGCAGTGAGAAACATGCGAGTTTGAGTATTACTGATCTCTGTTTGTTCTTTTCTTGTAGTGAATTGAACCACATAATCCATTGATTGTTTTCCCTTAGTGCTTCAACAAAGTAATGACTAAGCACAACGTAACCTATAATTTTTTTTCCTTAGTGCTTCAAAAAAGTGGGAACGAATAGAAAACTGATTGTTGCAAAGTCAAGATACTAATAGACATAAATAAGTAAATAAATGAAATGATTGTGAAATGATTATATGAAAATATAAAAATTATAACATTGAAGTCGCCTCGTCGCCACTTTGTTTGCAATTCTGGGATAAAAAAAAAATTGAAAATCATATGAGGAGAAACAATGTTTTATGCTTTAGGTCTGCAATGATAGAACAGATTGAAAGAGGAGCAGGGCAGTGATTCACGAACGGGCAGGGCTACCGCTACATGGCTGAGGTGCATTTAGCAATGGTGATAACTCCGTCAATCATGCAACCTGTGTCTTGCTGTGGTGAGATGAAGGACGCCTCACGGTTGATCTACGGTGGCATACATGATGGAGGGAAAAATCTCCAAAGGAAATTCGCACAGAAAACCGGGTGAATATATGTAATAAGATATTGATTCTTCGATTAGATGGGCTCTATCTTTTTCTAGTAATTCTTCTTCTTTTTTTATGCTAATATTTTCTTTTCTGTTTTTTATTTCTATAAATCGGATATATATTGATCTGTTTTGAGAAACCATTAATTACTTTTAAAAAAAAAATGGAGTACCGAGAGTTCTTCGTTCATGCCAATGAAGGGTACATGTTTTGCCTTAGTTGAAGATGAGAGCCCTTAATTATGAGGGAATATCGATACAAGTTGCATGCAATGTTTTTTTTTTTTTTTTTTT
>JAKUCV010000496.1:167173-185766 GCA_028386065.3 Turnera subulata | reverse complement strand
TTTTTTTATGCTAATATTTTCTTTTCTGTTTTTTATTTCTATAAATCGGATATATATTGATCTGTTTTGAGAAACCATTAATTACTTTTAAAAAAAAAATGGAGTACCGAGAGTTCTTCGTTCATGCCAATGAAGGGTACATGTTTTGCCTTAGTTGAAGATGAGAGCCCTTAATTATGAGGGAATATCGATACAAGTTGCATGCAATGTTTTTTTTTTTTTTTTTTTAGAACGTCGAATTATTATCATGGAAATAGGAGTACATTCAGGATAAGAGAAACCCTATTCCAATACATGCAATGAAACTGCATCATTCAGCACCTTGATCACCACCTCGGAAGCCATAACGGTGCCATCTTCAGCCGCTGTGTAGATCACAGATAGAGAAACAGAATAGTCTGTGGGTATCTTCCTCGGCCCAACTTCCACTGTGTTTAATACAAAAATGATTATATATAACAAAAAAAAGAAATGCTGCAGGAGTTCGAGATGCCTAGATGCGGTCTTCGTCATAGAGAGCCTGATGATGAAGGAAAGAAAAACACAAAAAAGAACCATAATCAAAACGCAAGTGATCTCTGGTTTCTATCTTACTTACATGAACATGTATATGACGAAAAAAAAAGTTGACCATTCCATAACAACGTGACTTTAACAACATTTGCACCAAGAACAGCAATAAATATATATATAATATAACCGAGTCACATAACAAGAAAAAAAAATTAAATATTTAACCATGTAACAGTATAAGTACCCCTAGCCATCCGCAGTCACAGGGTATTGGCACATCTTCAGCCATTTTTTGCTTGGTGTTGCAGATCGGGAAGGGAGAGTAAAAGTAATTAATGGACTTTGATAGACTGTAATGTATACGATGGTGTGTGAAGAAAGTATTAATTTCATGGGTTTATATAGATAGTGTGATATGGAGAAGTATAGTTCCACGAAAATTACAGAAATGGAGATATCTGATTGTACCTAACCCCGAGAGGCTATATGTGGAAACAATTGAAGCGATGCATGTTTTTAGGTGCAATAGGAAACTGATCTGGTTTTTCATTTTTGACAAACACCAGTAGTGGAGTGGAGGTTAACAACGTTTGGATGTTTGAAGACCTACATTGTAATTAGATACATAAACATTTCATTTTGACAGGGAAAATATGGATTCTTACTTAGATTGTATTTCAGGAATTATAACCTATTGCGCAAAAACTAGTTCCATGAATCTGGAAAAAATAAAATCTGCTATTCCTTTTTCCATTCTATTTTTGTAAAGTTCCAAACCAAATTATGCACCATATGATGATTTTTGCTCTGTCTTTTTTTCTCAAATTAACAAAGATGTGAAAGTTCCGTGTACGCACTTTTCAAATGACAAAGAAAACCTAGTTTTAAGAATTGAATTATTGTGGTAAACACAAAAAGAAAATTGTTCTACCAAAGGGAATGAGTAGAATATTGTGACACTGTTGGGGCTATACTTACAAGGACGCTGTATTTCTGTCCTTGTGAGAAGAATTTGACATTGGATGTTGAAATGCCATAACCAACGACCAAATGCAGAATTAGGCTATATATGTTTGGTACACGCAGAATCCAGCAATCTTATTTTTATTTTTTTCCATACATATTTTTTTTTAAACGGGCATATTATTATTGGGTTATATTGGATTTTGAATCAATGCACCAATAAAATCCAAAGAGGGTGGTTAGTTAAAGCATGAGTCCAACGCAGTACTCCACAATAGCATTTTGTGTTTTAGAACATAAAAAATAGGATAATCTCTGATTGCTTTATTTTATGGCATAATACCCAATTTTATATACACCAATTTATATATTTTAGTCAATTCTATACATGAATTTGTAATTTTCTTTTTTGAAATTACAATGAAAAGAAATCAAGCCCACTAATTGGGAAGAGCATTAGACGGAGCTGAGTTATCCAAAACCTACAGTAGGAGGCCAAGACAACCTAAGGGAGCTTGGGAATGATAGACCACCCTATACGGTTGAGAAAATGCAAGCTTAGCAAGCCAAACAGCAGTAACATTAGCTTCCCGGAAGATATGAACAAAACGGTCCTCCCATTGCCATGGACACAAGCTTCGGATAGACCACACCAAAGAATTTTCTACAGAAGATGGCCTTCTAGAACCTGCAAATATCCCGATTGTGTGAGGACCCTGCCTAAAGTTAATTGGGCCTAGCTCCTCACCTATCTCTTTACACCTTCTTCTTTACTATATCACCCAACATCTTTGGAGTCTCCATCCGAATTTTATTATAGGACAAAATTTGGAAAAAACCGTTCTTAAGCCCCAATGACTCAGTTTAAGGCAACCGATTAGCGAACCAAAGATATTAGGCCCTGAGGTTTGTCACGGATGGGAAGGTGTTAGGCACCCATCCGTGTTGAGGCGAAACTTTGTGCAATTTAGGAATAATTGTATGCCTTGTGAAAGTGTATTGTGTGGAAACAAATAACAAAATTGAATTGAAACAAAAAGGAAAATAAAAATAATTGGGCTTGAGTTTCCACCATTAGAAACCACCTACGTACTCCAGCGACCGGGTTCAAAGCCCACGTTAGTAATAGGTATTAATTTTAGTGTTAGAATAGGAATTTATAAATCGATTATTGTTAGTAATATTTTTTATTCCTGTAATATTCTAAATTAGATAATTTTAATTATTAAATTATATTTTTAATGAATAAGACTATTAAATTATATTGTTATTTTTCACTATTATTCTTTTCTGTAGTCGCCATTCTTGTTGGAACTTTTTGCTAACTATACTTCAATTTTTTTATTCATAGTTCTCATTGATAATAAAGTACAAACACATTAGTCATGAAATCTTGTGATAATTCTTTTCCTTTATTTTTTTTGTAAACATTATTATTTTTCGTAGTATTTGTATACTATTCGACTATTTTTCAATTTTTTTCTCCGTAGTTCTTATTGATAATAAATTAAAAATACATCTATTATGAATTCTTGTAATTATTCTTCTCCATGATTATTCTATTTCGTAGATATTATTCCTTTTTGTAGTTTTTTTTGACTCTCCGACTGTTCTTCGCCATAGTTCTATTTTCTATTCGTCGTTCATGTTGGTAGTTTTCGTTAACTATCCGAATGTACTTCAATTTTTTTTCATAGTTCTTGTTAATAATAATGAAACGCCCGACCCGTATTTACCAGCCTCAGTAAACACATGCCAGAACTGTACAACAGTAAATACAACACGAGACACGGACCAATGGCCCAAAGATAATATCAATGAATATAACAGAGAAACCGGCCCAACGGCCTAATGTAATCAAAATAAACATAAAAAACCTGGCCCTTCGGCCCAACATCAAAACACATCACCCAAACCCGGGAACCCAAATTATAGCACAGCGGAAGCAATTATAATCTCAAGACACCATATGCAAAACCTGATGCAATCTAATGGATCCGAGTTCTGTCCGAGGGATAACACCGCAGCCTGTCTGAAAAGCATCATACCTAAACCACAAATAACTCAACCTACGGGATGAAAGCCCGCAGGTGAGGGGTGAGCCCGAAGTGTAAGTATCCGGGCATGCAAACTTGACAATCAAGTGCAACGGAAAGACCCGAAAACCTTGGAGGATCCAAGTGAAGCAACCAAACCGAAGAACAAAATCGATCATACCTGAAACGGTTAGGATCTTTCACCTAACTGAAGAACCGAATCAGCTAGAGCAAGAAGGATATCCTGCTCCTCTACGGTATCCACACGAACCGTCAATCACAGGCCAGAATCGTCTCACGATCTCCAACCCCCGAGCACTCCCGAACCGTGGTGCTAGCTACGGATTTTCGGGAGCTTAATCTTGTGGTTTTGTGTTCTTCTTTCTTTCTCAAAGAAGGAAAGGGTTATGGTGTGTGTTTTCTCTGAAAATTTGCAGGAGCAAGAGAGAAAGAAGGTCAAGAGTAATCTGATTACTCTCTCCAAATAGTGCTAATAGACAATGGGATAATGGCCAACAAGATGGCCCATTATCTTATATGATTATGTCTCCACATAACCATGTCTCCACTAATGTACAAACACTCATCACAGCACTAATTTGGTCCAATAACTCTATCAACAACTGAACCAAACCAGCCCAAAACGACTCTGGTCCAACCATGGTCTAACCACACCCGGTCGAACCATGGTCCAACCACGGTTCAACCACCTGCTCGAATCAACGATTCTATGTGTGTGACCCTATAGGCACTTGTAGCGTTCGGCAATAATTGTAAAATCTCATTTTACAATTATAAACAAAGAGCGGCGTCTAGCAACACATCATTGCTACCCGAACGACAAGATCAGTACTGATTCTATATGCCTCGAAACATGTCATCGTCCTTTCGTCCCATTATCAAGATTAAACCGAGACATGGAAAACGTCAATCTCGTATATGTTTAATCTTAGTTTCTTGATCCTCGAGTTAACTGTGTATAACGGATACTAATGATATCACCATATCATATAATCCGAGCATGGCCATGCATTTACAGTTCAACTCTATCAAGAGGCCCAACTGATAATATACCCGTTATATGGGTCAGACGAATCCCATCTTGATCAATCAAAACCCACTACACATTTATCATATACCCAATGATTACCCTTAAGTCCATCCAGTTACGGATGACTAGGAATAATATCAAAGTATACGACTCATATGTTGGGAACCTTGATGATCTCAGGTCTAAGGACAATACATATAAGAACCACTAATGACAATCATATAACGTTCCATGTAGGGTTCTTATGTGGGCCGGTCCAGTCCACAAGTTCTCTAACTTGTACCCGTATGTAGAATTCATATCTCATATAATTCTCAACATACGGTAGTCTTAATTTATTATTACAACCCATCCATAATAATAATCGACTAGGGACATTTTAAGAATACAAAGTATTCTAGGGTTATAAATATGTGCAAGCGATTATCTCATAATCATATTTATTGGAATAACCTCAATGTATATGCATGTCTACAATCATCCATTGATTGGCTTTTGGGCATATTACTAACAATCTCCCACTTACACTAAAGCCAATCATCCATGTATCTAATACCAATGGATGTAGCATGACCATCATGCTTCTGCTGTGTGAAAAGCTCAGCCAAAGGATCTGCTACGTAGTTCTCAGAAGGAACTTTGTACAGCCTCAGTTGTAGAATTGGCAACTGTTTCTTGCTTAGAACTCTTCCAGCTCACAGCACCATCTCCAAGACAAAACACATAACCTGATTGCGATCTAAAGTCATCCCTGTCTGTTTGGAAGCTAGCATCTGTGTAACCCTTTACAACAAGCTCATCAATGCTTCCATAGACAAGGAATGCATCCTTAGTCCTTCTCAAGTACTTAAGGATGTTCTTAACCGCTGTCCAGTGACTCTCACTGGGATCAGATTGATATCTGCTTGTGACACTCAAAGCATAAGCGACATCCGGTCGAGTACATAACATG
Organism: Turnera subulata; assembly: GCA_028386065.3. Classification (NCBI taxonomy): domain Eukaryota; kingdom Viridiplantae; phylum Streptophyta; class Magnoliopsida; order Malpighiales; family Passifloraceae; genus Turnera; species Turnera subulata. The sequence goes on along the minus strand of JAKUCV010000496.1, from coordinate 180,251 downwards.
GCATACATGATAGATCCTATTGCCGAAGCATAAGGGATCTTACTCATCCGCTCTCTCTCCTTCGATGTACTAGGACATTGATACTTAGAGAGAGATACGCCATGTGACATAGGTAAGAATCCTTTCTTGGAATCTTGCATGCTAAACCTCTTTAGCACCTTGTCAATATACGTACTCTAACTTAGCCCGAGAAGCCTTTTGGATCTATCTCTATAGATCTTTATACCTAACACATAGACAACTTCTCCTAAGTCCTTCATCGAGAAATTCTTCCCTAACCAAGTCTTTTGTTTCCTTAGGGTATCCTACAAGAGGCACTTCTCGGATTTAGAGCCGAGTTTATCTGATGCTTCACGTCTCACGTAAGCCTCACAACCCCAAATCCTCATAAAAGACAAATTGAGACGCTTCCCAGTCCATATCTCATATGGTGTCTTTTCAACCGATTTCGATGGAACACGGTTAAGTGTAAAAGCAGCACTCAATAATGCATGTCCCCAAAATGAAGAAGGAAGGTCAGCTTGACTTATCATAGAACGAACCATGTCTAAAAAAGTTCTGTTCCTCCTTTCGGACACACCATTCCATTGAGGTGTTCCTGGTGGAGTAAGTTGTGATACTATACCACAATCCTTTAGATGATCAAGAAAATCTTGGCTTAAGTATTCACCACCTCGATCAGATCGCAGCATCTTAATACTCTTGCCGAGTTGATTATGTACTTCATTCTTGAATTCTTTGAACTTTTCAAAGGATTCTGACTTGTGTCACATTTGATACACATAGCCATATCTACTGTAATCATCAGTAAATGTAATGAAGTATTGAGAACCACCTCTAGCCTGTGTAGACATAGGTCCGCATACATCAGAATGTATAAGACCTAATAAGTCCGAAGCTCTTTCTCCTTTACCAGTAAAGGGAGCTTTCGTCATTTTGCCTAATAAGCATGACTCACATGTCTCAAATGATTCGAAATCAAATGACTCTAAAAGTCTATCTTTATGGAGTTTAGCAATACGAGTCTCGTTTATATGGCCCAAACGACAATGCTAGAGGTAGGTTTCATTAGAATCGTTCATTCTAACCTTCTTCGTATTAACATTATAGATAGGCGTTTCTAGGTTTAGAACATACAAACAATTGCTCAAATATGCACCACCATAATAAAAATCATTGAAACAAATAGAACAACAATTATTCTTTATTACAAATGAAAAACCTTTCTTGTCCAGACAAGATACAGAAATCAAATTTCTGCTTATGGTAGGTACATAATAACAATCGTCCAGTTCTAAAACCAAACCACTCGGTAAGGATAGATAGTAAGTTCCTACGGCTAATGCAGCAACTCTTGCTCCATTTCCAACACGTAGGTCTATATCACTCTTTGCCAATCTCCTACTCTTTCTCAGTTCCTTCACATTTACACAAATATGAGAACCACATCCGGTATCTAATACCCATGATGAAAAGATAGAGATATTTGCTTCTATAACGAAAATACCTGAAGTGGAAGTCTCACTTCCCTTCTTCCTCTTTACCTCTTCAAGGTAAACAAGGCAGTTACGTTTCCAATGACCGGACTTCTTGCAATGGAAGCATTGACCTTCCTTTGCAACACCACCTTTGGGTTTCAACACTTGTGAAGAAGAAGCACCAAACTTTTTGGCAAATTTCTTCACCTTGCCCTTACCCTTTCCCTTGCTACTTCTAACCATCATAATGCTGTTGGATTTGTATGCCTAACATTTTGAGCAACTCAGACAAGGATTTGTCAAGATGATTCATATTGAAGTTTATGACAAATTGGCTATAGCTGTCCGGCAACGATTGCAGGATTAGATCAACAGCCAACTCCTTTTGCAAAGGAAAACCAAGACCCTCAAGGCTCTCAATGTATCCAATCATTTTGAGCACATGAGGTCTAACGGGTGATGACTCGGCCATCTTGCATTGGAACAACGCCTTAGAGGTCTCGTACCTCTCATGCCTTGCTTGCTCATCAAAGAGCATCTTTGATTGAACGCCCCCATGTTCTCATGTTGCTTCTGAAGCCCAGATTCCATGGCTATTAGTATAAGACATGCGACATCCAATGCATCATCAAGATGCTTCTTATAAGCATACCTTACTGCCCTAGGAGCATTAGGCGCCGGTTCATTCGGAAGAGGCCCATCAAGGACATACTACCTTTTCTTGTTCGAGGACTATCCTCAAAATGCGATGCCACTTTAGGAAACTATTTCCATTCAGCTTTCCTTCTCAAGGACCAATCGCAATGATAATGTGCTAGTGTTTTGTGCCATGGTAACTCTACAACAATGATCAACTCAACAATGACCAACTCACACAAATAAGAGTCATGTATACAAAAATCATTTAACAAGGAATTCTATTAAATGATGCTCCTACTATGAATCAAAATAATCATGAGTAGGCCAAGATCCATATTTCACTACAATATAAGTCAGCTTTGGCTGATCGCCTACATCATAGCTATTTAGGTAGACAACTCTTGCCAATTACATCTCATGTAACTCTTGGATAGTTGAGCGAACAACACTTGTTCTTGTCTATCTCATAGACATTACTCAACTCCTTACCTCTAAGTCCTCAATCCTATTAAGATGACCTAGTTAAGTCCAAACCCACAATAAGCAGTTCAGATATTACAATTATCCAGTCGCACCTTGCTAGGATAAACATAGGCACCTTGCTTTGGAAAAACCTACCTAATGTTGATCTAAGCAATGATGAGTGCTTATCATGGAAGACAACTAAGAACTTAATATTTATATCAACAATTGTTTCCATGCATAACAATTATGCCATCACATCTTGCTAGGATAAACATTGGCACCTTGCTTCGGCAAAACCTACCAAATGTTGATCTAAGCAATGATGAATACTTGCCAACAATTGTATCCATACATGTCATGCATGTAATTCACAAATTATATATCTCATATACAATAACAATGCATCATATGCAATATAAGCCGCTACGCAGAGGTAGCACGACGGTCCCGCTAGACCTCAACATCGATGTTCAACACATATACCAAAATGAATTCATCATATCATACACATTAAGAAGAACATATCACACATATACACAACTAAATTCGGTTTACAGCTTCACAAGGGGCTCCGCTACCACTGTAAGTATCCGGGCATGCAAACTTGACAATCAAGTGCAGCGGAAAGACTCGGAAACCTTGGAGGATCCAAGTGAAGTAACCAAACCGAAGAACAAAATCGATCATACCTGAAACGGTTAGGATCTTTCACCTAACTGAAGAATCGAATCAGCTAGAGAAAGAAGGATATTGTGATATCCCAGGTACACCCTAGAATATAGAGAAGCATTTATATGAAGAGAGTCGGGCGCTGCTTGTCCTCCTGGGACGTTCGTGTAGGTTGGATACCATATTCGGGAGTTTGTGAGGGATGTTCATATTCTTGGTGTAAATGTTGGTATAGGTTCGGTTATGGCTTGGTGATATGTGTTGATGTTAGATTGAGATGAGATGGTTAGCATAGGCTTGGCCTAGTGCACACAAGTAGGTTCGTAGTGATCCGATGGCACGGTTGGCCTAGTTTGGTGTCCCGATTGCTCGACTTGTGTAATGGGCCAATAAAAGGTCGGAAAAGATAGGAATGTGATTACTTGGTGTAATAGATTCATTAGAGGCACGATTGGTCAATGGAGATATCGGTTGGCTCGATTTGGTGCGAAATAGTGCATAACCGGGGCAATGGTGTGCCCGTCGGTGCGCAATTGGGCTCGATGAGGGTAAATACGTAATTGGCCAAACCGACCAATCAGAATGAGCCAAGTAGATCGGGAATGAGGTGCTGGAAGCCTTAGGTGTGCAAGCTAGTAGCTTGTGTGGTATAGGCCAATTGGCCACAATTAAGCACGAGGTGGCATTTGGTGCAAGTGGCACCTAGGTGTGTGTTGGTGGCAAGTGGGGTGATGAATCACCTAATTGAGCAGGCCTTAAGAGGTGAAACAAGCACCTCTCCCTCACTCTTATCAGCCAAATTCGTGGCTAGGTCCTGGAGAGAAAAGAGAGAGATAGAAAGAGAGAAAAGAGAGAAAGAAGAGAGTGAGCCAAAGGGGGTTCTGCTCTCGGCCAGACAGACCCCTGGCTACTAAAATAAGGATTCCGACCAAACCACCGGTTATAATTGAGTGAAACCAAAGCCCATAGTTAGCTAACTTCCATAGCGTTAATTGGGCACCGGTTTGGTGGATTTTGAAGCTGAACTGAGAGAGTTATGTGCTCTCCACGTTCACTGTTCTGCAGCAAACCTACTGCTAGACCCCGAGTTGATGTAGGAGCCATAACTGGGGTTAGAAAGCTTGGAATTGAGTGTGCTCAGTGGCTCTGGAAAGCTAAGAGACAGGGATACAACCTTTATGTTTATGCCTAAGGCTGAATCGGCCTGTAGTTTCCTGTTTATTCTCGGTGAAGTTTCTGTTGGTGCAGGGCAGCTTCTGCCCGAATTGAGAAAAGCTAAGTATTATGGGTAGGATTGTGTTTCACAAGCTATTATTGCTGTGGATTGATTGTGATGTCTAATTGTGTGTTTAAAACAGGGACTAAGGTTCCAAGAGGCCTAAATGTTGTAAAGGAGAGGAATTGGTTTAGGAATACCTAGGTGATGGTAAGTAAGTTTGTTATGCGGGTAGTGATTGCTAGTGCAACCTTTGTTGGGCGGAAGGCCATTTGTGTGTGCTTGCTGTGTGTGTATTTGTGTGGGATCACCTTGCTGGTCATTGTTGGTTGATCATGGCTACTTGTTGCCTTGTTGGTTATTTATGCGTAATTGTGATATATTGGTGACTTGTTGGTACATTATGATTGAGTTGTGTGCTTGGAATTACTTGCTGCCCTTGTTGGCATCATTGCATTGCACTTGTTGTGTTGATGTTTGGCATTGCACTGATGTGCTTGTGATGGCATGTGTTTGCCTTGATTGTGCTTGTGATTGTGGATACCACTGGCCAGTTGGGAGGTGGTGCACAGCAGGTGCACAGATAGTGCTTAAGATGTGGCACTTACCATATTGATGATTATTTGACGGGCCTTGCGGTAGGTGATGGCCGCTTGGAGTAAAACGGTCGTGATTATTTGACGGGCCTTGCGGTGCTAGATGGCCGCTTGGAGTAAAACGGTCGAGATTATTTGACGGGCCTTGCTGCTAGATGGCCGCTAGGAGTAAAACGGTCGTGCTTGTTCCGTGGCGTGAGTGCCCGGTATTTGTGCATTATGCATTACTGTATGTGTTGCATGACTGTGTGTTGCCCATGTCCAGCCTTGTGTGCAGTATGTGGTTGCTTTCTTGCATGGCCTATTTACTTACTGAGTTTTATACTCACCCCCCTATTTCCTCCCTATGTCTTACAGGTGCGAGAATGAGGGTATGAGAAGTAGGTCGATGGATATAGCCGAGTCGGTCTTCTTTAATTATATTATTGTATTATTTTTACATGGAGGTTGTGTCATTGTAAGTAAGAGTTAGTGCCCCTTGTAGCAATGATTTAATGACACTAGTGAAGTTGTCTTTATAAATGAGTCTTGATACTTTTTATCATCTTTATTGCCTTTGCATTTGTTGTTGTTGCTTCCTTTTATGCTGCGCATTTTCTTGGTTAGTGACCCGCCGAGCAGAGGCAACGAGGTTTTGGTTGTGTCGATAAAAGGCCTTTGGGTGCCTTGTGGCACGTAGTGGGTGCACATGGCACCTGGCCGGTCGCGCTTAGCGGGGGCGTGACAGATATCCTACTCCTCTACGGTATCCACACGAACCGTCAATCACAGGCCGGAATCGTCTCACGATCTCCAACCCCCGAGCACTCCCGAACCGTGGTGCTAGCTACGGATTTTCGGGAGCTTAATCTTGTGGTTTTGTGTTCTTCTTTCTTTCTCAAAGAAGGAAAGGGTGATGGTGTGTGTTTTCTCTAAAAATTTGCAGGAGCAAGAGAGAAAGAAGGTCAAGAGTAATCTGATTAATCTCTCCAAATAGTGCTAATAGACAATGGGATAATGGCCAACAAGATGGCCCATTATCTTATATGATTATGTCTCCACATAACCATGTCTCTACTAATGTACAAACACTCATCACAGCACTAATTTGGTCCAATAATTTTGTCAATAACTAAACCAAACCAGCCCAAAACGACCCTGGTCCAACCATGGTCTAACCACCCGGTCGAACCATGGTCTAACCACGGTTCAACCACCTGCTCGAATCAACGATTCTATGTGTGTGACCTTGTAGGCACTTGTAACGTTCGGCAATAATTGTAAAATCTCATTTTACAATTATAAACAAAGAGCGGCGTCTAGCAACATATTATTGCTACCCGAACGACAAGATCAGTACTGATTCTATATGCCTCGAAACATGTCATCGTCCTTTCGTCCCATTATCAAGATTAAACCGAGACATGAAAAACGTCAATCTCGTATATGTTTAATCTTAGTTTCTTGATCCCCGAGTTAACTGTGTATAACGGATACTAATGATATCACCATATCATATAATCCGAGCATGGCCATGCATTTACAGTTCAACTCTATCAAGAGGCCCAACTGATAATATACCCGTTATATGGGTCGGAGGAATACCATCTTGATCAATCAAAACCCACTACACATTTATCATATACCCAATGATTACCCTTAAGTCCATCCAGTTACGGATGACTAGGAATAATATCAAAGTATACGACTCATATGTTGGGAACCTTGATGATCTCAGGTCTAAGGACAATACATATAAGAACCAGTAATGACAATCATATAACGTTCCATGTAGGGTTCTTATGTGGGTCGGTCCAGTCCACAAGTTCTCTAACTTGTATCCGTATGTAGAATTCATATCTCATATAATTCTCAACATACGCTAGTCTTACTTTATTATTATAACCCATCCATAATAATAATCGACTAGGGACATTTTAAGAATACAAAGTATTCTAAGGTTATAAATATGTGCAAGCGATTATCTCATAATCATATTTATTGGAATAACCTCAATGTATATACATGACTACAATCATCCACTGATTGGCTTTTGGGCATATTACTAACACGAAGTGCTCACCAACCATGGATAGGCAATCAATATGCAACACTATAAAACACTCAAGGTCGAAAATAGGCATAACAGCCAAAATATACCAATCCAAAGGACTCGACCCAAAATTGGTCCAAGACCAAAAAGACTTGAACAAAAATCCAATTTCCATTTTATCTTTCTGGGCCCCGTCACGGGTAAGCTAGGGTCATACCAGGTTATCAACCTGTTCCTGGTGCCAGATCAAAAAGAACCCGGGATCAACATCCCAATAACAAATCTCAGGGATCAACATCCCAATAACAAATCTCAGGGATCAACATCCCAATCAAACCGGCATCAACATGCCCATCACAAGTAACCCAGATCATGGCCACCACAAAATAATCTCTAACCATCCGGTCGTACCTCTACTTACCACGTACAATTACATCATCATAATCCAAAAACCAAATCTCAGGGATCAACATCCCTAACCAAAACACCGGGATAGACATCCCAATCCAAAACCAAGGATCGAAATCCTTATCACATTTTATTATTTAATCCATTATTCTTTATACCAAAAAGACACAGGAATAAACATCCCAAAACTCAATGCACGGGGATAAACATTCCAAAATCAAATCATGGGGATAAACATCCCAAAATCAATCAAGGCACTGGATAAACTTCCCGAATCAAACCACAGCAAATGCAACACTCAACAGTGCAACAATCATCAAACACAACAACCGAGTAATATAGGCACATATCAAAGGAAATCCATCCTCACCTTAGCCGATTACTCAACTCTGAAGACAATAACCGGTCCAAAGCCGGCTCCTCGGGAAACTGCCCGATATCAAAACCTATACAACAAAACAATATGCTCACATAAATGCACACAATTGGTATGCTATGATGCCATAAACTGCAATTCAAACTCATCGGTAAAATATCTCGATTATATATATATTATCATGAAATTACCTTTTATTATAATTAAACCTTTTTTCGAAAATATTTCGTATGTATATAAGGTTACAAAAATATTTTTCCAAAGCTATTAAATCAAAATATTTCATAAAATAATATACTTTTTCCAAAATAATAAACAACGCAATTTTTCTGGAAATTATATCATATATATGTATTTTTCCCAAAATTATTTCCATAAAATATTTTACTTGCCAAAATATAATTACCAAATATTATTATCTTTAGAAAATAATATTTCTAGAAAAATTAATCATACAAAATTATTTTCAAAAAATAAATACGAATTTATAAATATACATATATATATTTTCCAAAGGTAAAATACATTTCCAAACCATAATAATATCAACATAATTCTCTATTTTTGGAAATATAAATTATGTATACCATATATATTTTTCCAAAGATAATTCCATAATTTTCTAGAAAAATAATAACTTATATATAATTTTACAGAGTATATATATCATGGTATAAAACATAATAATAATTTTCAAAACAAAATATAGTTATTTAATTTTCCAAAATTAACCAATATATATATATATATATATATTTATATTTTTTTTTCCAAAACCATAGTTAAACTTACCATATTTTCCAAAATATAAGTATATATATTTTTCCAGAATTAAATACCAGCAAATAAGTATATTTAACCAAGACCCGGTCAAGGCCAACCCAACCAGGTTCGCGACCCGGTCGTGACCCGCCCAGAAGAAACGGGTCCTCACCTTAGGGACGGCGGCGGCGGTGCGACAACGCGAGGGAAAGCATGCGCAGGCAAGAGGCGACGCTGGCGACGCGAGGAGTGGTGGAAGGGCAGCACTGCGTCGTCGGCAAGGGGCGGCAGGCGCGGGGAAGCTAGATCCGCGGGTTCTCTGCCGGGTCAATGGCTGGTGCAGGAGCGTCCGGCAGCGGAAGAACTCGGGGGAGGGGGCGACAGGTCGGCGACGGTGAGGAGAAGGCCATGGTGGCGGCAGTGGCGTGCACGGCGGCGCAGAGGCGTTCCGCGTGAACAGTGACCGAGAGGGGAGAGGTTGACGGCACTGTTCACCTGGTTTTTTTCTTTTCTTTTCTTTTCTTTTTTTCATTTTTTTCTTCATTTTCTGTATTATTATTTTTTTTCTTTTTTTTTTCCTCTCTTGCTCTTTTCTTCTTCCTCTCTATTTTTCCGGTTTTCCTCTTCTTTTTTTTCTTTTCTTCTCTTTTTTTTTCCTTGCCTTTTTCTCTCCTTTTTTTTTGCCCTCTCTTCTTTTCTCTCTTTTCTTCTACTCCTCTGCTTCCTTTATAGCCGTGTATCAGCCGCCTGCATAATTGAGCTCAATTATGCAGGTTTGGCTTCATATGGGGCGAGTCCAGACCGGACCAGAAAATAACTACATACCCCTTTAATTATTTTTCGGTGTGATTTTTCTGAGGATTTCGGGACCCGAAAAATACCAACTTTGGTCCGTAAAATCCACGGAAAAATCCCGAGCGCGGGAAAAACCTCGGTTTCGAAAAACGACGCTCGATTTACCTTGAATTAATTACCCAAGATTAAATTCAAAGGTAAATCACTATATAACGACTTTTACAGTCCCGCTAAAAATCCAAATTTTTACCTGGGCTGTTACAAATAAAATACAAATACATCAGTCATGAACTCTTGTGATAATTCTTTTCTGTTAATATTTTTTCGTAAACATTATTATTTTCTGTAGTTTTTGTTTACTATCCAACTGTTCTTCAATTTTTTACTCCATATTTCTCATTGGTAATAAATTACAATACATGTATCATGAATTCTTTTAATTATTCTTCTCCATGATTATTCTATTTTGTAGATATTATTCTTGTTCGTATTTTTTGTTGACTCTCCGATTCTTCCCCGTAGTTCTATTTTTTTCAGTAATTATTATTCTTCATAATTCTTCGCAGCTTTTGAGAAAATTCAAATAAGGACTTATATATTAATCATTTTCTTGATAAGAACATATATATAGTGTAGATAGATTTTTTTCATTGTAAACAAACTGATACGAATTGTTTAGAAATAGTTTTCGTACTAAAATTAAAATTTTAAAATAAATTATTGTCAATAATATTTGTTAATCGTTTGATATTATAAATTATATAATTTGAATTATTAAATTAAAATATTATTTTGCATTATTATTCTTTTTCGTAATCAAATATTGAACTCCTGCAACCAACGGAGAATTTTTTTTTTTTCTTTGTATGCATGCTTTGCATAGAAACACACCAAAGAAATTAGGACCTATACCCTAACCGGATTACGAAAAAGAAAAAAAAAAAAAAAGAAGTTACAGATACCTGATTGCCTTTGATTTATACGTGTTGCTTCAGTTTGTGTCACAAAAATATTTGGTGCTGGTTCCCTATATATAACTGAGGAATCCAGTTGGCAATTGTAATCCAAAAAACTCTTAAGACTCTTTAATTGTTTTTAGGTTAATATTTTATATTGACAATTAAGCAATTAATTAAAATATAATAATAGAACAATTAGGGGTATTTCTGCATTCCAATTTCGATGCTATTTTATTATGAGTTCTTAATGTCTCTCCTATACCGGATTCTTGAATTGTCTTGTATTAATGATTATGAGTTTGTATTTCAGAATGATCTATATATATATATAGCATTAGAATCTAATTTATAATTATGTGCACTTTTAGAGTGGATTAAACGACTTATTTAATTCTTCAAGTTTTTTTTAAAAAAAAACTGATGGGGATAGGTCAAATCTTAAGGATTGAACCTACTTACATAATTCTTGATTTAAAAAAAAAAAAACTGATGGAGATGGGTTAACTCTTTGGAATTCAATTTTATTTTTTGCCGTTGGATGGTGCAAGTGTGTTGTGAGGATCTATTCTTTAGAATAGTTTTTTTTATGCTAATATTTTTTTTCGGTTTTTTATTTCTATAAATCGGATATATATTGATCTGTTTTGAGAAACCATTTAATTACATTTAAAAAAAAATGGAGTACCGAGAGTTCTTCGTTCATGCCAATGAAGGGTACATGTTAATTTCCCTTAATTGAAAATGAGAGCCCTTAATTATGAGGGAAAATCACATGCAATGTTTTTTTTTTTTTTGATAGTCATAGAATTAACTCCGTCAATCATGCAACCTGCGTCTTGCTGTGGTGAGATGAAGGACGCCTCACGGTTGATCTACGGTGGCGGACATGATGGAGGGAAAAATCTCCAAAGGAAATTCGCACAGAAAACCGGGTGAATATATGTAATAAGATATTGATTCTTCGATTAGATCGGCTCTATCTTTTTCTAGTTATTTTTCTTCTTTTTTTTATGCTAATATTTTCTTTTCTGTTTTTTATTTCTATAAATCGGATATATATTGATCTGTTTTGAGAAACCATTAATTACTTTTAAAAAAAAAATGGAGTACCGAGAGTTCTTCGTTCATGCCAATGAAGGGTACATGTTTTGCCTTAGTTGAAGATGAGAGCCCTTAATTATGAGGGAATATCGATACAAGTTNTACCTAACCCCGAGAGGCTATATGTGGAAACAATTGAAGCGATGCATGTTTTTAGGTGCAATAGGAAACTGATCTGGTTTTTCATTTTTGACAAACACCAGTAGTGGAGTGGAGGTTAACAACGTTTGGATGTTTGAAGACCTACATTGTAATTAGATACATAAACATTTCATTTTGACAGGGAAAATATGGATTCTTACTTAGATTGTATTTCAGGAATTATAACCTATTGCGCAAAAACTAGTTCCATGAATCTGGAAAAAATAAAATCTGCTATTCCTTTTTCCATTCTATTTTTGTAAAGTTCCAAACCAAATTATGCACCATATGATGATTTTTGCTCTGTCTTTTTTTCTCAAATTAACAAAGATGTGAAAGTTCCGTGTACGCACTTTTCAAATGACAAAGAAAACCTAGTTTTAAGAATTGAATTATTGTGGTAAACACAAAAAGAAAATTGTTCTACCAAAGGGAATGAGTAGAATATTGTGACACTGTTGGGGCTATACTTACAAGGACGCTGTATTTCTGTCCTTGTGAGAAGAATTTGACATTGGATGTTGAAATGCCATAACCAACGACCAAATGCAGAATTAGGCTATATATGTTTGGTACACGCAGAATCCAGAACAAAATAGCAATCTTATTATTTTTTGTTTTTTTTCATATATATTTTTTGTTTTTTGAAAAGAGCATATTATTGGGCTATATTGGATTCTTAATCAAACACCAATAAAATCCAAATAGGGTGGTCAGTTAAAGCATGAGTCCAACTCAATACTCCACAATAGCATTTTGTGTTTTAGAACATAAGAAGATAGAATAATCTCTAGTAGCCTTATTTTATCAAGTTCTGTCAAGAGAAATATTGAAATATTATATATTTGTTATAAAACGTTATAAAAACGTGTGTGAATACTGTATATACCTACCTCTCCCCTATATATATATTTGTAACAAATGAAATGAATATGGATGAATAAAAAGCTGAAACCGGGTAATGAAACCCGTGACCGGAGAGTGACCGGAACTCACCGGAAAAATCTTTTCCTCTTTCAAACTTCTCCTTCTCCTCTTTTATTCATAACACGTTATCAGCATCGAAGCTCTACCCGAACAAGAAGAAAACCCGATGATGAAGACTGTGGGAGGAGAAAGAAGGCAAAAAAAAAAATACTAGAGCAGAAAAAAAAAAAACGCCAAGAAGATAAACAGTAAGCCACCCATGCCGTTACTGTTCATCGTTTAGAGTTCCGGGTCGCTTCTCCAAACACCACCACCACCATCAGGTCGCCCACACCGCCGCGACCTCGACGCCGTCTTCTCCGGTCGTTTTCCGCCGCCGACGCGCCGCCAGGAGCAGAAGACCCGACGGCCAAATCGACGATCCGACTTAACCCGTCGGGTCCTCCTCACCTGTTCGTCGCCGCCCGCCTGCAGATGACGCCACGCCGCCCTGCGTTGCCGTCCGTCGCTCGTC
>JAKUCV010000496.1:154773-166045 GCA_028386065.3 Turnera subulata | reverse complement strand
AATCCGAACGCCTCGAATTTTTCCCGACGAACCCCGAAGTGTTTGGCCGGAATTTTATACCTCGGGTTATTTCCCGGCAAGTCCGGAAGGCGTGAATAGTAATTTTTCGGCGATCATGAATAGTAATTTTGACCGATCTGGCAACCGTGAATAGCGTTTTTGGCCGATCCGACGAACCCCGAAGTGTTTGATCGGAATCCGACGCCTTGGGTTTTTCCCCGCCGAGCCCAGAAGGCTAATGGCATATACATACCGGAATAGTAACCAGATATTAGTAATATATATTATATATATTATTGCTGAAAGATTTATCGAGTAAGCATATTTTTTTGGTTTTTACGATTGGGCTATTAAACGGCCCATATATTAATATGATATCTTATATATATTATTGCTGAAAGATTTATCGAGTAAGCATATTTTTTTGTTTTTATTTAAATTTTGATTGGGCTATTAAAGGGCCCACTGCACTTAAATTTATGTTTTAATTTTATTTATGCTTTATTTGGGCTCATGAAAGGCCCATAATGGCCGGCTGAGCCGCCTAATTCTTTACATTTTTTTTTATTGGGCTCGTATAAGGCCCTTCGCTTTTATTTTGCTGAAATTTAATTTTTATTGGGTTCGCTATATGCCCATTGCATTTATTTTTCAGCAATTTAATTTTTATTGGGCTAATTAATAAAAAGGCCCATCGCATTTAATTTTCAGGCATTTATTTTTAATTGGGCTACAAAAGGGCCCATTGTATTTAATTACCTTGCCTTTAATTTTATGCTTAATATGGGCTCGTAATAGGCCCATCATTTAATTTTCTGCCATTTACTTTACGTGGGGTAATTAATATCCGGCCCCTTGCTTATTTCTTTTAATTAAGCATTTATATATTCAGTTATGTTATTTGAATATTGAGGTTCTTAAAATTTCCATAATTGGTATTAAATGCGAAAATGCATTTAAATGAGAATAGTCTGAAAGACTAAATGTAAGAGTCCAGCAGACTCGGGAAAAGAAACAAAGACTGGAAGTCTTACCGTTCAAAAGATCCTGAAGATCCTTCAAAGAAAAATCGAAAATACAACTATTACCACCAGAAGATGGAAATTATATGCCCACCAGATGGTAGATATTATACTTGCTTACCCTGAAGGAGCAATTTATTTTATATTCAATTTATTTTTATGTTCAGTTTAAATTATTACGCATTGCAATTTAGTTTTATTTACTTTTCAGTACTTTATAATTATTTCTTAGAATAATGCCTGAAGCAGTAATCTCGACGACAATGCAAAATTGACATCCACAGGGGGAGAATTATATGTGTGGATGTCAATATAACATATTATGACATCTCGAAATGAAACAATGATTAACACGCTCCAGAAGAGCATAAATTCGAATATGTTCCTGAAGAACGCATGATCTAGAAGATCGTATATATACGTGAGTACAGACATCCCCCGCAATAAAATGAATTATTATGGATCCCAAAAGAATTGACTCAGATTTATTCCCTGAAGCGAATAAGACAGTATAATTATTTGTGTCTGTGGGCATAAATGAGATAATAAATGGAAAAAGCTCAAAGTAAACATGCATATTATTATTGCAAAAACAGATCCATAAGTGGAGAACATTCAATGAAGAATGGTTCTCATACATATGTTTAAACAAGTAATCTATCTATTGGGTTCAACATTAACCCTGAAACTCTGAGCCTCACCATTAATGTTGACCCTAACACTGTCGTTCCAGGAGAACCACATACCACCCCTGTTGTTTTCTCCAGGTATCTCAAACCGATTCGTTGGAGGAAAACGAAGTGGAATCACACCATGATTCTCTCCTGCTTGCCACAAAGTCTCTGTAATCAGTACCATATTAGGCTTATACTGATTCTTTAGATCCCTTAAGGTACGCACAAAGTCTTGAGACCTTCTTGCTATACCCCTGCAATTCCACAATAAAAGTCGTACCTTAGGCCATGTAGGTGGTAACCCAGTCACCCTTGGGACGCTCCGAGCCATCATGGAAACCTGATAATAACTGCTTTCATTTAAAATTTGACATGAAGGCTCTAGCTGAAATTCCTGCATCCTAGCAGATATGAAAAACATTATAGAGTTAGCTGAGCCATAAAAATTTGTCCTGAGATTGCCTTGGTCCTCCAGGAAGAAAGTTTCTTCCATTGGAGTCACAAAGAACCTAGACGAGTATAGCTCATCTACAAACACTAAACGAGGAATTCTCGCCAGATCATTAGGCAGTTCCTCTTGTTGTTCATTTACCATGCTATAGGCCAATCTATTTCTTCTGCCTAGTGAGGCACCCTCAACAAAGAAAACAGTAGCTAGGGAAGGCATTTTTTTTTGTTGGTTGAGTTTTTCTGTTTCTTTGCTCAGATGAATTTTTCTATATCTATGAGTTTTTCCTGTATCTTCTCATGTAATCCTTCCCCCATTTTATAGCCTGAGCATAGATAGCCAGGTGTCCCCGAAAAGATCCAGAAGATTTTTCGGTGGATTATATTATTATTCAGAAAATTCCAAAGCTTTACAATCCTCGAGGATTTGCTTTTGGAAATGTCTGCCACTACATTAATTATTGTCCAATAATTCTGATCTTTTCCGACATGAGTGGCAGGAATAAGCCTAATATTGACACATGTATTGCAGCCTGAAGCTAGCAGTTGAGTAATTGAAATTTAACATATCCAGCCAGAAGCTGGAATGCACTAGCCTGGAGCTAGCAATTTTAAGTGTTTAGATACACAGCTTGCGCAGCCTGAAGCTGGCACCAACTTGAAGTTGGTTCAAGGATATATTGTTCGGCATGACCGGATGGGCCATCCGGGGTCAATAGTGATGCACAACATTTATTGGATTATTCATTGAAAAACCAGAAGTTTTACAATAAATGAATTTCTATGAGTTTGTTTGCTGCGAAAGTTATTACACGGCCTTCCTAAGATGAGAATGGCCTAGTATCACCAGCAAGTTTGAGAATAGTTCAGGGACATAAACGCGGACTGATAAATCCGCGGTGTTAACCATCTAGGTAATTTTTACGATGCATCGACTAGATGGTCTATTATGTGACGCAAGTTGGCATTGTGCGCACTTGTTCTAATGATTAAGCCACTTGCAAGTGCATATCCCTACTCATGTTATTAGACTATATGTCTAGATAATGCTGGTATGTTTCTTCAATGGAGAATGTATATCATTGGAAATAAACCCAAAGTGATCTGGGCCATATTGACAATTGATTGCAGGACCATTGATGAAATATGACTATGGTATTTTATACGCAGTAAATGTGCATCAAGCCAATAAGATATTATAAGATCATAAGATCTCCCCATTGGTTCTTGGTCACAAAATATCTCCCATCTTCGGACCGTTGGTTGTACAGTATATTATGCTCCACCACAGCATAGTTAATCTGGTCCTTAAAGAAGGTTGGGAATAGATGTTGGGTAATCTCCATCAAATCACAACATTATTGAGACTATTGACTAAAAGATTGGAGATTCATTTATAGCAAGATTTGCTTATTGATAATTTGATATATGTGTATACCCAACATCAGGGGGAGAAAGAAGCAGCTGGATCAAGTTTGTTGAAATGCATAATATATATGAATGTTGATCCTCATATAAATTAGTATGAACCTGAAGTTCAAAAGATGATTCATTTGCAGGAAAATTGATATGCAATTGCCAGACACATTTAAATTAAGTGTGACCATAGACCAGCTACAAATGCTCCTGTTTATGATTGATGTTCCTGAAGAATAATTAAAAAAACAAATGAATCTATAGATTATACTCGGTTCCAAAAGAAAAGAAATTCTCGATAGAGAAAAAGGAGCAAAAGTGATAAGATGGCCCCAGTGAGAAAATAAGACCTCCAGTAGAGGTTTGAATTAAAAGTCCTCCAGAAGAGGTTGATTCTCTGACACAATTGATAAATTTCCAGAAGTAACTCAGGTACCTGAAATAAATGAGCATGATGAGATCTCAATTACAGTGTCAGGAATAAGATGGAACCGACGTGAAATAACCGTCGACGGAATACAATTGTTTAATATAGCGCTAAATGAAATGAGGATCATAACCCTACGAATGTGGGCACAGTATAATTGGCCAAAATATAGAAATACAATTAAGGCTGTATTGAACTCGCCCGAAGCGAGAAATTAGACTCGCCCGAAGCGAGAAATTTCCGGACCTGTAGTCCGTACACCAGAAGGTGTAAAAAAAAAAAAAATTCTATTGGTCATAAAAGGGTATTTGTGCGGAAATAAAGCGGAAATAAATAAATAATGAGATGTAAAGCACGGTTTGTGGCACAAAGTTTTTACCCAAACGACCAGGTATTAATTATGAGGAGATATACTCCCCTGTGGTGGATGCAATTATTATGATATGTCTGGCAGTATATGAAAAGTATTAGAAATGCATCTAATGAATATTTTTACAGCCTACTATGGATCCATAAGTTGTGAAATATACATGAAGATCCCTGAAGGATCCGAGTTGCCTGAAGCAACTAATTCCCGGGAAATTACAAAGATTAAATCGAGTTTAAATTATTTTTGAGTATGAGTAAATTTTATGTTGATATGTATATGGTTAGTGGTTGAAACTCCAGAAGAGGCTTCTAAATACCGTGCTATTAGACTGGTCCTGAAGTACCTCGTCTTAGTGCAATATGTGTTGCTTGTAATGTAAAGCCTGAAGTTTTTGATTTAAGCCTATCGACATTATATGTATTTGCTCTTATCTTCGGGGAATAACAAATGTGTAATCCAGTAAACCCGAAAGAGAGTAAAGCTGATTTTGCAGATGGAGATCCCTTATTCAGTCCACATAAAGGAGAAACGGACATCAACCACAACTTTACACATGATATTGCAATATCATCGGGGCTACAAAAGCAAGATGGCAAGATAGACGCTCCAACGACAAAATTATGAAGATTATGCTGTCAACTCTGTCCAATTGAAGTTATAATGTAACAAAAATGATCGGACAAAGCACACGGATGATCGGCATACAACAAAATCAAGGAATCAAGAGAGGCCAAAATGAGGGGGAGTAGAATACGCACTGCACTCTTTTTTCCCTTCACCAAGTTTTTATCCCACTGGGTTTTTCTTGGTAAGGTTTTTAACGAGGCAGTTATTCCAAAAGCGTATTCTACCCACAGTACAACAGTATTCAAGGGGGAGTGTTATAAAACGTTATAAAAACGTGTGTGAATACTGTATATACCTACCTCTCCCCTATATATATATTTGTAACAAATGAAATGAATATGGATGAATAAAAAGCTGAAACCGGGTAATGAAACCCGTGACCGGAGAGTGACCGGAACTCACTGGAAAAATCTTTTCCTCTTTCAAACTTCTCCTTCTCCTCTTTTATTCATAACAATATTCATTTTGCCAATGTTAGATTTTTGTATTTAAAGTTTAGCAGTAATTGGCACATATAGGTTCTTTCTCTCCTGAGAATCTCTGTGTTAATTGTTCTTTTGTTTTTTTGATGAGATAATTGTGGGGGAAAAGAAATGCACGAAGTTGTTAAATGGGCCCCATCGCTGGGCCAATGCTAATGGCTTAGGTTAATTCGAAGGCCCTTTGAGTTTTCAACAATCTCAGGGCTGATGGGAGACAAGATATTATATCAGGGAAAAAAATACCAAGTTGCCGAGCCTTTTCCATTCCTAATCCAATTCGGGTTTGGAAAAGAAAAGCAAAGGCCGACATAAGAATACCACCTCTAGAAAATTATAGATTGAGAAATGTTAAAATATTATTGGTTCCGTCAGTGTTAGTTTTGTGTATTTAAACTTTAGCACTAATTGGTTCTCTCTCTTCAGAAAATCTCTCTGTTATTTTTTTTTTTTTTTTTTGGTCAGATAATTATCTCTTTGTTAATTTCTCAGAAATACACATATGAAGTACACGTAGTTTTCCACAATTAGGGAAAAAAGAAAAAAAAAATACACGAAGTTGTTAGATGGCCTTATCGCTGGGCCAACGCTAATGGGTTAGGTTAATTCGAATGTATTTTATCTTTAAAGCGCTCTGAGTTTTCAACAATTTCAGGGCAGATTGGAGACATGACATTATATCCTTTTTCTCAGGGAAAAAAAAAATACCAAGTTGCAGAGCCTTTGCCACTCCTAATCCAATTCTGGTTTGGGAAAGAAAAAGCAAAGACCAGCATAAGAACACCACCTCTAGAAAATTATAAATTGAGAAATGTTAGAATATTATTGGTTCCGCCAGTGTTTTGTGTATTTAAACTTTAGCACTAATTGGTTCTTTCTCTTTTGAAAATCTCTCTGTTAATTGTTTTTTGTCTTTTTTGTCAGATAATTATTTCTTTGTTAATTTCTCAGCAATACACATATGTGTTTGCACCAAACCAAAATCGTGGGCCTGGGCTAACTGTCGCTTGGGTTCGTTCTGTCGCTTGTAGTTGTTTGGTTACATGGTTTCTCGCTTTGGGCTTATGGTTGCCATAACAGTCTCCCTCCCTGTTGGCGCTCGGGTTCGTTCTGTCGCTTGCAGTTGTTTGGTTACATGGTCTCTCGCTTTGGGCTCATGGTTGCCATAACAGTCTCCCTGGCTATTTTATGAGCCCACGTCTCGCAGTTGTTCTTGTTGATTGTTCGTGGGCTCTGGTTGATTGTTCGGCTAACCTGTGGTATGCGAGCTTTTTAAGATTGGGCCATAGCAACTGCTAGTTGTTGTGATTAAGTGAGGGCAACTGCTAGTTGTTGTGGAGGATAAGCACGGTTGCCAGTGGAGATTCGAAGTGGTTGCTGACAATTGGAATATGATTTCTTATCCTATTATTTTTGAATTTGAGTTCACTAATCGTTGGGGGTTTTTTGAGTGATGGGATTTTTATTGTGTTTTTAAATTTGAATAAGATCCTACGTGATCCTAATTCATCTGTTTCTTTCAAGTCTATGCTTATAAAAGGCCACTAATTGTTCTTGTACGGGACACACAGAAATCAATCAAAGAACCAGATATTTACCAATTCTCTTTATCGCACAGTAGTGTAGATTTACTATGCTTTCCCTAGTTTAACTTAACTTAGAAAACAAAAATACCGGCAGTTCGGCCCTTCAACGGTCGGATTCAGTTGTCGGTTTGGCCTTTCAACGGTCGGATCGGCAAACTAATATCAAAATCCGGTCTAGGACGTGCGACATCGTCCGTTCGGCCTATCAACGGTCGGATCCGGTTATCGGTTTGGCTCTTCCAATAGTCGGATCGGTAAGTCATTGGTCGCTTGCTGTTCGTGCGCGAACAGTTTTTGGCACACCCAGTAGGACCCACACGTTCCACTATAGAAGTCTTGTCGCTGAGCATTCATTATGCCCGAGACGAGAAGAAGTCTTTTCACAGGGTATTCATCATGCCAGAAATCAAAGAAGATTCGGAACTTCGACAGGCTATAATAGAGATTATGGCCGAAAGACTGGCATTGGGGCTTTCTCTCTGGGAAGATCTTGACGACCATAATTCTTTCACAAATGAGGGGGGCAGAAGGCCCACGAGGAGGTACGGAATGACGCTGGACAGGGCGTCGGAGGCGTCCAGCTAAATGCCCCAAAGGTTGGTCACCAAGGCCAGCCATATGTCCAAGTAGAGAATAGTCGTCGGGGTGACCAGCCTCAAGGGGATCAGCAGGCAGCCAATGACCTTCTCTTGAACCTTGGACCCCCACAAGCGCCACCGCCACCTGTCCAAGCTGTTTTCAACAACGGCCAATCCAACAATGGCGCTTACCAGATGCCATTCAATCCCAATATGGCTCCCCGGTATGACAACTACCACCAGGGGGCATCACAGATCCAACACCTCTTGAGAGCATTGTTGACTGCCAAAGCCATCAAGCTATTTCTAGTAAGAACCATCAGACCATTCGTTGTGGCCAGGACCGGAAGGCCACCACCAATCGTCATCAAGCCACTGCGAAAAGTTGGAACTGTCAGACCATTCCCAATGGCCAGAATCAAAAGGCCATTCCTACTGGTCAAAATCTACAGGTTCTTGGGGCCGGCTACACAAAGAAGACACCGATCAACACACCCAAGCCGCAGATCGAGGTTGCAGGTTTTGATGCAAAGGTGAAGAAGAGGGCAGTAGAGATCACCTACGAGGCTACACGGTGTTCTGAGTGCAGGAGGCTGAATCCTAAGGTGCAGTTACGATCTGAGCTGATCACTAGTAGGCCTACATCCAGGATGATCAGGCCCTTAGCACCCAAGGATCATAGGTGGCATGAGAACCAGCCGAGGAAGCAGCCATGGCAAACACCTATTTCTCCACTTGCGCACCTGAAGGATTTGGAGGCTCGATTTAGGAAATTTGGTCTTATAAGGACGCAGAAGAGGCGCATGCAGCGCCTGAGGCAAGAACTAAGCGTCAGTCACCAGACCTTTTTGAAGAGAAAAAAGAGACCACAAGCTGAGGTGAGACCAGATAATGAAGTCACAAGGAGACCGGTGGCAGACAGACTTGGTGATCGCCCACCGGTCAAGGGGAGATTATCAGGGGCTGGGAGATCAGTAACCAACACACGGGGTCGTCCAGCATCCAGATCACAGAAAGAGATGAAACGACCTACTCAAGGGACTAGGTCACAGCAGGCGAGGCCACCAACCATGGTGTGGGTCCCTAAACAAAGACCGCCCACAGACCTAGCGGGACTTTTGGGAGAAGATGGTGCCTTCCTTGAAGCAAACGAAGGAGGTATGGAGATGCTGCAGGCCATACAGTTTGGCTCCCTACCAGTGAAGGCTTCGATTGCCAAGAATTTAGTGCTGCCTGTCTTCTTCGAGGCGCCTGTCTTCTTCGAGGCGAGACTAATGATCGTTGCTGTAAAGCATGTGGTAGAAGTTCCATGTTTTGATGCTGAACTTGGAGACCAAATTTTTAAAAGCAAGGTAACGTCGACGGATGATGAGGGCCGGTCTCTGTCTTTTTCAGTTTCCAGAAAACCTTCTACATGCGAATACAGGTTAGAATTACAAGCTAACCGTCGAATACCCTCCCGTCCATTTAGGGGTCACAAGCTTTTCATTTTATTGTTGGCTTGGGTGGTTTGGGTGGCTTGCAATAGAATTA
This sequence comes from Turnera subulata, assembly GCA_028386065.3. Lineage (NCBI taxonomy): Eukaryota > Viridiplantae > Streptophyta > Magnoliopsida > Malpighiales > Passifloraceae > Turnera > Turnera subulata. Next base: position 156,886 of record JAKUCV010000496.1, on the reverse strand, counting down.
TTTCCTAGTGATCATGGTTTCTAGCTAGGCCATTAATTTCTTGGTGGCCATCATGACTTGATGGCCTTGGTGATATATTTGAGTAAATTGGCCAACGGAGTTTTCTTGGTTGAGGAGACACTGTAGCAATTTTTATCTTAATTGCTAGTCGATAAGAGTTGGTAGGGGATGTTTGGTTGACTTAAATTTATTTGGAGATTGCTAGTCGATAAGAGTTGGTTGGTTTCTGGTTGTTGAGTTAGCGCCCTTTAGGGCATTCGGCTTGGTTGTTGGGTCTTTGGATCGTGGTTGTCACGTCGGTTGCTCATTGCTGGGTGAAGCTCTTCATAATGATAATTGGACGGTTTTTTAATCGTCGCTTGGTTTTGTTAGATTGCGGGTTGGTATCGCTGTGGTGAGAAGAATTTTTATGAAAGATGGTTTGTTTTGGAGATAACAACTTGCGGTGGAGATAAGTATAAGTTTGTTCAGGGGATGAATAGTGTTGTTTTATCTACTGCTCCTTGATCCGACTTTGTTGTTGTCGGTGGTTGATCTCCTACGACGGCGTCATGTATTACCAATCCGAGCTTGGCTGGGTGATCTTGGCAACTTTTATGCCGATTGAAGAGAATTTGTGGCAACCTTGCTTGATAGTTGCCACGGGCCGATTATTATGGGTTCGGCTCGATTGAAGAGAATTGGTGGCAACCTCGCTTGATAGTTGCCATGGGCCGATTAGGATGGGTTCGGCTATCGTATTAATGCGAGAGATAGATCGCTGGTAGCAGTAGGAACAGCTATTATGGCTCTTGTGTTGTTTTTGTCCCAGTATGGTTGTTTTGACAACTGGTGACTGATGACACAGCTACCCCCTTTTCGGGTTGGTTGCTACGCCGATGTGGTTGCTTTCGGTGGGTGGTTTTATATGACGATAGTATATATTTACCGCCAATCCAAGTTTAGCTAGGTTATCTTGGAAATTTTTTTTCTGAAATTGGAAAAAGTTAATCTTTCCATGGATTTCTGGCCTAATCGACTACATATCCATGGTTGCTGGGGCAATTGTTGATCTGTTTGAGTAAGAGGTCGATTGAGGAGAATAAATAGCAACCTAGTTTGATTATTGCTTTGGGCCGACTATATTAAGTTTTTCTATAGGTCCTCCCGATGATGAGGTTTTTAATTGTTCTAGAAAGATGGGTCGGTTGCTGCATGCAGTGGAGAACGCTGGTCGCTTTGGGTTCAGCCAGTTGTGAAGAATTGGCTGCGGTATTCAACCCAGCATGGGTGTTTTGGAAACTGGTCATCGACATTGCAACCTTTCTCGGTTGGACGATTTTGGTGATTGGAGGGCTCAAAACACTCCTTCAATTTGTCGTCGCCTTCAATTAAAGGACTGAGGGGGGCGACTGATTGCACCGAACCAAAATCGTGGGCCGGGGCTAATTGTCGCTTGGGTTCGTTCTATCGCTTGTAGTTGTTTGGTTACATGGTCTCTCGCTTTGGGCTTATGGTTGCCATAACAGTCTCCCTCCCTGTTGTCGCTCGGGTTCGTTCTGTCGCTTGCAGTTGTTTGGTTACATGGTCTCTCGCTTTGGGCTTATGGTTGCCATAACAGTCTCTATGGCTATTTTATGAGCCCACGTCTCGCAGTTGTTCTTGTTGATTGTTCGTGGGCTCTGGTTGATTGTTCGGCTAACCTGTGGTGGGCGAGTTTTTGAAGATTGGGCCATAGCAACTGCTAGTTGTTGTGATTAAGTGAGGGCAACTGCTAGTTGTTGTGATTAAGTGAGGGCAACTGCTAGTTGTTGTGGAGGATAAGCACGGTTGCTAGTGGAGATTCGAAGTGGTTGCTAACAATTGGAATATGATTTCTTATCCTATTATTTTTGAATTTGAGTTCACTAATCGTTGGGGGTTTTTTTAGTGATGGGATTTAGAATGTGTTTTTAAATTTGAATAAGATCCTACGTGATCCTAATTCATCTGTTTCTTTCAAGTCTGTGCTTATAAAAGGCCACTAACTGTTCTTGTACGGGACACACAGAAATCAATCAAAGAACCAGATATTTACCAATTCTCTTTATCGCACAGTAGTGTAGATTTACTATGCTTTCCCTAGTTTAACTTA
>JAKUCV010000496.1:4941-154730 GCA_028386065.3 Turnera subulata | reverse complement strand
AATAGAATTATTTCCTAGTGATCATGGTTTCTAGCTAGGCCATTAATTTCTTGGTGGCCATCATGACTTGATGGCCTTGGTGATATATTTGAGTAAATTGGCCAACGGAGTTTTCTTGGTTGAGGAGACACTGTAGCAATTTTTATCTTAATTGCTAGTCGATAAGAGTTGGTAGGGGATGTTTGGTTGACTTAAATTTATTTGGAGATTGCTAGTCGATAAGAGTTGGTTGGTTTCTGGTTGTTGAGTTAGCGCCCTTTAGGGCATTCGGCTTGGTTGTTGGGTCTTTGGATCGTGGTTGTCACGTCGGTTGCTCATTGCTGGGTGAAGCTCTTCATAATGATAATTGGACGGTTTTTTAATCGTCGCTTGGTTTTGTTAGATTGCGGGTTGGTATCGCTGTGGTGAGAAGAATTTTTATGAAAGATGGTTTGTTTTGGAGATAACAACTTGCGGTGGAGATAAGTATAAGTTTGTTCAGGGGATGAATAGTGTTGTTTTATCTACTGCTCCTTGATCCGACTTTGTTGTTGTCGGTGGTTGATCTCCTACGACGGCGTCATGTATTACCAATCCGAGCTTGGCTGGGTGATCTTGGCAACTTTTATGCCGATTGAAGGGAATTGGTGGCAACCTTGCTTGATAGTTGCCACGGGCCGATTATTATGGGTTCGGCTCGATTGAAGAGAATTGGTGGCAACCTCGCTTGATAGTTGCCATGGGCCGATTAGGATGGGTTCGGCTATCGTATTAATGCGAGAGATAGATCGCTGGTAGCAGTAGGAACAGCTATTATGGCTCTTGTGTTGTTTTTGTCCCAGTATGGTTGTTTTGACAACTGGTGACTGATGACACAGCTACCCCCTTTTCGGGTTGGTTGCTACGCCGATGTGGTTGCTTTCGGTGGGTGGTTTTATATGACGATAGTATATATTTACCGCCAATCCAAGTTTAGCTAGGTTATCTTGGAAATTTTTTTTCTGAAATTGGAAAAAGTTAATCTTTCCATGGATTTCTGGCCTAATCGACTACATATCCATGGTTGCTGGGGCAATTGTTGATCTGTTTGAGTAAGAGGTCGATTGAGGAGAATAAATAGCAACCTAGTTTGATTATTGCTTTGGGCCGACTATATTAAGTTTTGCTATAGGTCCTCCCGATGATGAGGTTTTTAATTGTTCTAGAAAGATGGGTCGGTTGCTGCATGCAGTGGAGAACGCTGGTCGCTTTGGGTTCAGCCAGTTGTGAAGAATTGGCTGCGGTATTCAACCCAGCATGGGTGTTTTGGAAACTGGTCATCGACATTGCAACCTTTCTCGGTTGGACGATTTTGGTGATTGGAGGGCTCAAAACACTCCTTCAATTTGTCGTTGCCTTCAATTAAAGGACTGAGGGGGGCAACTGATTGCACCAAACCAAAATCGTGGGCCTGGGCTAATTGTCGCTTGGGTTCGTTCTATCGCTTGTAGTTGTTTGGTTACATGGTCTCTCGCTTTGGGCTTATGGTTGCCATAACAGTCTCCCTCCCTGTTGTCGCTCGGGTTCGTTCTGTCGCTTGCAGTTGTTTGGTTACATGGTCTCTCGCTTTGGGCTTATGGTTGCCATAACAGTCTCCATGGCTATTTTATGAGCCCACGTCTCGCAGTTGTTCTTGTTGTTTGTTCGTGGGCTCTGGTTGATTGTTCGGCTAACCTGTGGTGGGCGAGCTTTTGAAGATTGGGCCATAGCAACTGCTAGTTGTTGTGATTAAGTGAAGGCAACTGCTAGTTGTTGTGATTAAGTGAGGGCAACTGCTAGTTGTTGTGGAGGATAAACACGGTTGCTAGTGGAGATTCGAAGTGGTTGCTGACAATTGGAATATGATTTCTTATCCTATTATTTTTGAATTGGAGTTCACTAATCGTTGGGGGTTTTTTTAGTGATGGGATTTAGATTGTGTTTTTAAATTTGAATAAGATCCTACATGATCCTAATTCATCTGTTTCTTTCAAGTCTGTGCTTATAAAAGGCCACTAATTGTTCTTGTACGGGACACACAGAAATCAATCAAAGAACCAGATATTTACCAATTCTCTTTATCGCACAGTAGTGTAGATTTACTATGCTTTCCCTAGTTTAACTTAACTCAGAAAACAAAAATACCGTCATTTCGGCCCTTCAACGGTCGGATTCGGTTGTCGGTTTGGCCTTTCAACGGTCGGATCGGCAAACTAATATCAAAATCCGATCTAGGACGAGCGACACCGTCTGTTCGGCCTATCAACGGTCGGATCCGGTTATCGGTTCGGCTCTTCCAATAGTCGGATCGGTAAGTCGTTGGTCGCTCGCTGTTCGTGCTCGAACAATATGAAGTACAAATAGTGTTCCACAATTAGAAAAAAAAAAAAAAAGAAATTCAAAAAGTTGTTAGATGAACCTGGGCCAATGCTATTAGATTAAGTTAATTCGTCGAAGGTATTTTATCTTAAAAGTGCTTTGAGTTTTCAACCATCCCAGTACAGATAGGAGACAAAATATTGTATCCTTTTTCCCGGAAAAAAAAAAGACGAAGTTGCAGAGCCTTTGCCATTCCTAATCCAATTCGGAATTGGGAAAGAACAGGCTGGCATCAGAACGCCACCTCTAGAAAATTATAAATAGGCATATTAAGTTCACTGCTACCCATTCTAATTCTATCAGGTGATCAATGAGCAAACAAAAATATTACCAGAACAAGAAGATGATCATGTTGCTGAGCTCCGACGGCGAGGAGTCGTGGTGTAGGAGATGGTAGCGGTCTAATCCCAGACCATCAAGCATATGATCGAAGGCGGGTACACCGACGGGAGCATCCCTCTCCCCTATATTACCGGCCGAGTCCTTAGAAAGGTCATCGAGTATTGCAAGAAGCACGGCAGAAAGAGCGCGAACAACGAGGAAAAAAAAGAACTCAAGGTATGGGATGCCGAGTTTGTTAAAGCCGCCCCTGCCGCCCTCGCCATTCTTATGATGGCAAGTTATTTAACAACACCCACACTAATATAACACAATAAATTTATAATGAAAATCTAATCAAGAAAGCTCAAAATCAATGATAAAGAATAAACTTTTATTATAAAAAGCTCTGATAATTACAAGAGGAGGAAAAGGGTACAAGGGGAAGAAGAGTAGTGTTTGTTTCTAGATGACATTGAATCCCCTACCTCTATCATTTGCTATATTTTTTTCATATATATTATGTGAATATGATTCCCTAAATCAGAGGGCTCTCCTTTATCCTTATCTACTCGATCTAATGGTGTTGGGCAACTCAGGATCCCTGCGTCTGTAACCACGTGGACAGTTGTAGGGTGTCAGGTGCCAGTTCATCTCCCTTTGTTCCTCTAGGTTATTCCATATGAAGGGCTGGGTTCTGTCACTTTCTCTTTGGGCTTACTCTTCTGGGGCCCTTCTTCTTCATGGATTAGGCCTGGTCATATCAGTAGCCTCCCAAATGGCTGACTTTCCAATATGGTCGGGCATTTACCTCAATGACATGTACGTCGTTAGTGGAACACGCTTTTGAGAGGGCTGCCTCTAAAAACCTTATCAAGAAAAAAATCAGTGGGATAAAAACTTGATGAAGGAAAAAAAGAGTGCAACGAGTGTTCTACTCTTCTTCATTTTGGCTTTAATTGGTTCTTGGTAAGGTTCAGCCCCCTTGTCTGCCTTCAAGTTTCCGTCCGCTCTAGGGATCATGTCATCTGCATGTCTTTAGTTGGTTCATAGAATTCTTCAGGGTTTAGCCCCTTGTCTGCCTTCTAGTAGGCGATTATCCGCGCTTTACACGGTGAAAAATTTAGGTGGCAGTGAAATTCACCAAAATCTCTCATATAAAAAAAAATATAGATTTTTACTTCTTTATCGAATTGGATGAATCGGGACAAAAATCGGGTCAACCAGCCCGGTATATGAACTAAAAATCAAAAAATAATTTTCTTAATTTCAAAAATAAAAAATCTAGTAAAAACTTGGGTCCCACAATTTTTTGTACATGGCTCCAATAAAAGCGCGACATGTGTCAAGTAAACCCAGGCAGATGGCCAAGTCATTACCCGGGCTGCCCGAGGTATATAAAAGGGACAAAAATTAAAACTCGGAGTACAAAGAAGGGACATAAAAACTCGCAGGTATACAAGTACCAAAAAGATGTTTATCCCCCTTTTTTAAATGTTGGGCCTATGTTCATAAAAATCGCCCAAAAAAAAAAATTGTCTCTTTTGCTTTGCCATTAGAGCTCAAAACACTCAAAACAAGAAAAGGTTGCACCGACTTTCTATATACAAAACAACAATTTGGTGGGTTATATTGTGGAGGTTAACGACAACCTTCACAAATTGCTCAATATTGCTGGGGTTACATAACCTCCACAAAAAAGGATCAATTTGTGACGGTCAAAATTAAATTGCAGGGGGCTAGACAATACATTAAACAAATCATTATCATTCTGAATGGTCTTGGATTCTAACCATGCTTTCCCAATGCTTTTAATATCACGATTCTATTGTAAAATGGGTGATAAATCAAGATAAATTTGCAGAGAAAAACGCTATGCTAAGGAAGAAGAAAGAAGAAGAAGAGGAAGAAGAGCTGAGGTTAAGCTCATTATCATTTTATTCATCTGTATAATGGTATATATAATACCGGTAAATACAACAGTATTCACACGTGTTATAACACGTTTTATAACACTCCTCCTTGAATGCTGTTGTACTTTGGGTAGAATACGCTTTTTGGGATAACTGCATCATTAAAAACCTTACCAAAAAAAACCCAGTGGGATAAAAACTTGGTGAAGGGAAAAAGAGTGCAGTGCGTATTCTACTCCCCCTCAGATTGGCCTCTCTTGATTTCTTGATGTCATTGCATGCCAATCATCCTTGTCTACTGTTGGTGACGTTTGGTGACATATGCTTTGTCCGATCGCTTTTGATACATCACTAGCAGCTTCATGTGTAAAGTTGTAGCATATGTCTGTCTGTGCTTTATGTGGATCAAATAAAGTACTTGCATCTGCAAAACCAACTATCTTCTCTTCGGGTTTACAAGGTTAACATAATACCACATCTGTTATACCTCGAAGATAAGAGCAAAGTTATATCTTGCCAATAGGCTTAAGTCAAAAGCTTCAGGCTTCATGTTACTAGCAATATAAATTTCACTTTGATAGAGTACTTCAGGATCGATCATAGCACGGTATTTGGAAGCTTCTTCAGGAGTTCTAAAAATATTTAAATCACAAAAACACATATAGATATAAATTATAAACATAAGCAATAATAAATTCATGCATGTACTTTATACTATGCATACTCAAATTGGTTTAAACCATATAAAGATTAATTTAGCTTAATTTTGTATATTTCCGGGAATTAGTTGCTTCAAGCAACTTGAATCCTTCAGGGATTCTCATGCATTTTTCATGACTTATGGATCCGTCAAAAATAGGCTGTAACCACATCCATTAGATGCTTTTCTAATTCTTTTTCATATAATGCCAGACTTATCAAAAATAATTGCATCCACCACAGGGGAGTATATCTCCTTACAATTGATACCAGGTCATTTGGGTAAAACCTTGTGCTACAAATCGTGCTTTGTGCGACAAGCCGTGCTTTTCCCCTTTTTCGCACAAACACCCATTTATAATCGACCGATTTTACACCATTGTTGTATAGTCCGAAAAATTCCTCGCTTCACAAGCGAGTCTAACACAGCCTTAATTATATCTCTTTATATTTTGGCCAATCATTCTGCACCTACATTCATCAACAGATGTAGGTTCATGATCCTCATTTTATTTAATAATATTTAGCGCTATATAAAATAAATATTCCGTCGACGGTTATTTCACGTCGGTTCCTTCTTATTCCTGAAACTTAATAATTAATCCAGATCTCATCATTTTCATGTGTTTCTTCTCGAACTTTATCAATTGTGTCAGAAACCTCTTCTGGAGGATTTTCCTCTTCTTGAGGACTTTTAATTTGAACCTCTACTGGATGTCTTATTTTCTCACTAGGGTCATCTTATCTCTTTGCTCCTTTTTTTTATCGAGATTTTTTTTCTTTGGGAACCGAGTATATTCTACGCTTCTGGCGCACTTTAGATTCATTTGCATACATTAATTGTTCTTCAGGAACATCAATTTTGAGCAGGAGCATTTGCAGCTGGTATATAATATATGGTCACACTTTTCAAATAAATATGTCTGGCAATTGACTTACTTATATTTTGCAAATGAATCATCTTTTGAACTTCAGGTTCACACAAATTCGTTTGAGGATCCAAACTAGATATTGATATGTATTTCAATAAACTCTTGATCCAACTGCTTATTTTCTTCCCCTTATATTGGGTAAACTCTTTCATCAAATTAATAACGAACATACCCAACATACACAACATATATTCCCGGTCTTCGTTAGAGACCAATTTTACTATGCTGTGGTGGAGCATTATATATTGTACAACTAATGGTCCGAAGACGGGAGATACTAGGTTCGTGACCATGAACCAACTAAATGGGGAGATCTTATGATAACTTGTTGGCTTGATGCACACAAGTGCTGCTGCATGTAAAATACCATTTTCTCAAAACAGTAATATCTTATTAGCAATGCTCTTGCAATCAATTAGAAATATTTAATGAACGATTCACCCAGATCGTTTTTGGTATGAACAAAAGCTACAAGATGTTCAACCATTATTTCCAATGATATACATTATCCATTGAAGGAATACTCCAGTATTATCTAGACATATAGTCTTATAACATAACTAGAGATGTGTACCCGCAAGTGGCTTAATCATTAAAATAAGTGCGCACAATGCCAACTTGCACACAATAGACCATCTAGTCGATGCTTCGATTAAAATCATAAAAATTACCTAGATGGTCAACACGGCGGAGTTATTAGTCCGTGTACATGTCCCTAAATTATTCTCAAACTTGCTGGTGATTCTAGGCCAACCTCATCTTAGGAAGGCCAAACAATTAATTTTTTTTTCGCAGCAAACAAATACATGGAAATTCATTGATTGTAAAAACTTCCGGTTTTTCAATGAATAACCAAGAATAAATTCCGTTCATCATTATTGATCAGGGATGGCCCAACCGGTCATGCTAAACAAGATATCCACTAATCAACTTCTAGTTGATCTCAGCTTGGGGCTGTGCAAACTATGTATTTAAACACTTAAAATTGCTAGCTTCAGGCTAGTGCATTCCAGCTTCTGGCTGGATATGTTAAGTTTCAATTACTCGAATATTGTGTATTTAATAATTTAAAATTGCTACCTTCCGGCTGCTATATATGTGCCAGCTTCAGGCTGCTATACATGTGTCAATTTTAGGCTTATTTCTGCTACTCATGTCGAAAAAATCAGAATTATTAAGCAATAATTAATGTAGTGGCAAATCTTGAAAACAAATCCTTTTGGATCTTTTCGGGGTCTACGTTTGAAAAACTGACACATTGCTTTCTAGTCTCAGACTATAAGAAGGGAGAGAGATATGTGGTGGAAACATACAGAAAATCATTAAGAGATAAAAACATGCCATCCCCAACTAATGTCTTCTTTGTTGAGGGTGCCTCTCTAGGAAGGAGGAATAGACTAGCATATAGTATGGTAAATGAACAGCAAGAGGAATTACCGAGTGAACTCGCAAGAATTCCTCGTTTAGTTTTTGTTGATGAGCTTTACTCGTCTAGGTTCTTTGTAACTCTTATGGAGGAGACTTTCTTTCTAGAGGACCAAGACAACCTCAGGGCTTGTTTTTATGGCTCAGCTAATTCTATTATGTTTTTCATATCTGATAGATTGCAGGAATTTCAGCTAGAACCTTCATGTCATTTTCTTAATCAGGGCAGTTATTATCAAGTTTCCATGATGGCTCGGAGTGTACCGAGGGTGTCTGGGTTACCACCTACATGGCCTAAGGTATGACTATTACTATAGAATTGCAGGGGTGTGGCCAGAAGATCTCAAGATTTCGTGCGTACCTTAAGGGATCTGAAGAATCAGTACAAGCCCAACATGGTATTGATCACTGAAACCTTGTGACAACCTGTAGAGAATCATGGACTAATTCCACTCCGTTTTCCTCCAATGAATCGGTTTGAGCTACCTAGAGAAAACAACATGGGTGGTATGTAGTTCTCCTGGAACGAGAGTGTTAAGGTCAACATCAACAACGAGGCTCAGAGTTTTAGAGTCAATGTTGTACCCAACAGATAAATAATTATTTAACTTTTGTATAAGAACAATTCCTCTATGTAGATGTTCTCAAGTAATGGATCCATTATATAATAATAATATGCATATTTTTCCTTTGCCATTATAATCTCATCTGCGGCCACAAGCACAAATTATACTGTCTTGTTCGCTTCAGGGAATAGGGCAGAGCTAATTTGACGGGATCCATAATAATTTCTTTTATTACTGTAAGTAGGAGTGTCAGTACTCTTCAAGAGTATTTGCTCTTCCAGAGCATAAATATATGATCTTCTAGATCATAGTAAAACTTGCATTCTTTAAGAGCATATTAAAACTCATGCTCTTCTGGAGCGCATTAATCTTCTTCTTTTTTTAAGATTGTACTATCATATGTTATGTGAAATAGTTGACATCTACATGTAATTCCACTCCCCTTTGGATGTCATTTTGCATTGTCTCCAGGACAAATGCCTGAGCCATTATTCTAGAAACGATTATAACATGTTGTAAAGTAAACATAATAAAATAAAATATAACACATAATAATTAAACTAAATATAAAATAAAATCATTCAATATATCTTGCACCTTCAAGGTACGCAAGATAAGAATAGTATCCATCTTCTGGTGGTCATATTTTTCTTCAATTTTTTTCTCAAAGATTTGCTGGATCTTTTGGCAGTAAGACTTCCAGTCTTTACCTTACATTTTCTTTTATTGTGTCTTCCAGACTATTTGCATTTAAATGCATTCAGTGCCCATGATAAATTTCTTCCGAAAATTTTAAGGGCTTCCAATTCAAGTTTTGTAATAAATTAAATAAATAAAGGACTTAATTTAAATAAACATACTTTTTATTAATTAGCCCAATTAAGAATAAATAATCGAAAATTTAAATGCGATGGGCCTTGTACGAGCCCAAGCAAAACGTAAATAAAATTAAATGCAATGGGTCTTTTAATAGCCCAATCGTAATTTAAATAAAAATATAAACATAAATTAAATAAAAGCATAATAATAGATAGTATATAATATATGCTTACTCGATAAATCTTTCAGCAGTATTAATTATCCCTCTTTTTTTTTATTAGAATATATAATCCATATTTATTAGTTATTTCCAAATTATATTTATTATTATTTTTTTTTAATAACAGGACTAGGCCAAATAGTTCCAACCCAGACCTTTGCACAGTGCCAGACCCAGGCCCAAACAGGAGCCTAGGTGCAGGCCCGTGCAATAGGCCCAGGTGCTAGCCCATGCCCACACCTCAACCCATATGAAAATCGGGTCTGCTACCCGGGTCGACCCCAACCAAACGAGCGACTTCAACCCACTTACCTTGGTGGGTTGCAGGCGGCAGCGCGGGACGACTGACAGGGCGGCAGGGCAGGACGGTGCGAACAAGGCGGCGAGGAGGGGGAGGCTCGTCGTTGGCATCGCGTGGTTGTGCTGTGTCCGACGGCTACTGCGGTGTGACAGAAGGAAGAGGGACGGCGGCGCTGCTTCTTGCCTTTACGGGGCGACGACGGCGGTGGCAGAATCCTGCAGCGGCGACAGCGAGGTGGAGGAGAAGAGTGGTGGCGGCAGCAGTGGTGGTTGGTGGTGCTCGGCATGAGCGAGAGGAAGGAGACGGGTCCGTGGGTCGCCGTCGGGTCAACAGCTCCTGGCGGCGCGTCCGACGGTGGTAATGGACGGAGGTGACGCCGTTCGGTCGGCGACGGCGAGCGGAACACACCGATAGGAAAAAACTACCTTTAGTCATTGTGATTGTTGTAAGTAGACAGATTTCATTAGACACTTTGTGTCTTAAAGAAAAGAAAAAGAAAAAGGAAGATTTCATTAGACACAATAAAATACTAGAGCATTCCCAGTTTCCACCATCATTTATAATATCAGAATAAAGCTTCCTTCTCCATTTTGCTCTTTCAGTTTCAATCCTCGCTGCACTAGGATATTTGACAGACAGACATGCCATGTTAAGAAAATGGGACCTTGACTCTGCTTTTTGGTGCCTATATTGGTCCCATAACAATCTGGCAATTCATGCTCATGACACGATAGAAAAGAACTCTAGCATTTGTTTTATTTTTCTTAACAGTTCAAAAGCTATGAAGCTTAAATCCGGTCTAATAAGTACATACATGTGTGTTTGTTTCTTATTATTACAGTGCTTTTAGTCTGTTTGCTGGCATTGTCATTCAAATTCTCTTTTTTTTTTTTATCGAAGTAATTCAAATTCTCAAGGTGAGAAAAATTAGTATGTTTGATGTCAAATTGCATGGAAATTATATTCCATTTATTGTTTTTTATCTCATACTTATAACTGAAAATTTTCATATTTAGTATATTTTTTTTTTATATGGAATGTGTAATTGCACTGTAGTATTTCATTTCTCACGTCCATCATAAATCTCACCCCCTCTAAGTTTTCATCTTTAACACATTTTGAAGATAAATTTCTAATTTTAAATACTAACACTTTTGTTGATCAAGAGGGAAAAAAGGAACTTCTGTTTCTAAAACTGTTTATTGCTTTCAGCTTACCAGGAACAGAAATTGGCAAAAAGAACTAAAAATCAATTAAATCATCTCTGGCAGCAGAGATATTTTTGACGGTTCTCCTCCCTCCCTTCTAAGGTTTACCACCAGGAAAGCAACTTGAAAAAAGTCAAAATTCTTTTTTAAAATTTAATTGCACCAGAAACAGAAAAAAAAAAAAACAAAATAATCAAAAAATACACCACACACCAACATCCAATTCGCGAAAGAACAAAACACCACCATTAAACCGACCGAAAAGCAAAAAAAAAAAAAAAAAAAAAAGAAACGAAGAATTCCTCCACAATTGACTTCCATTCTCTTCCCAATCTGCTCAAATTCCTAGCTAGGGTTGGGGGTTTTTCAAAATCCGAGATAACCATGCAACGCAATTGCTGCCACGTATCTCTAGCTTTCATGCTCAAAGTCTTCAACTTTCTCCAGGCATTCGTCGGAGTCTCAATCATCCTCTACTCAGTATGGATGCTCGACCAGTGGAACCACCGTGTTCCGGTCTCTCCGCCGCCAGCTTCGTCGGCGGATTCCGGGTTTTATCCAATCAGGGATTTCAGTATCTTCGCCGACGTCGTTGACAAGGGTTTTGGTCTTGATTTGAATTCTTTGAAGCTCCCTGCTCCTTGGTAATTAGTTCTTTTTTTTTTCTAATTTTGGAACTTTCTGGGGTTAATCGGCTGGGTTTGTTTTGCGACTTTGATGGAATGATTTGATTGTTTGATGTAATTTAGTTGGTTTTGGTGGTGGGGCTTATTAAGGGTTTTGATTGGGTATTCATATTATCATCGGATATTGGACGAGTTATCTGCGTTAAATGGTTCATTCAGTTTCATTCTTACATTCATTGCCGTAATCAACATTTTTGCTTATGTTTACCCCATTTATGCTTGCGTTCTCACTGAAGACACTCGTCCCTGCATGCGAATAGATTACGGGTAATTGCAGAGATTGTGTACTTTTGGAGTTTGATTGATCCTCACGAGTTATGCACCACCTGTTATTATTGGACATTGGCATCTGCACTTTTCAGGATTAGGGTTCTTTTGAATGTTTGGTGTTTCAATTTTGGTTTTCAAAAGAAGAATTGAGTTTTTTTTTTTTTTTTCCTTTTCTGGTGGCAGGTTCATTTACTCTTTCATGGGAGTGGGCATTATCCTGTGTTGCATTACTTTCATTGGCTGCATTGCAGCTGAATCAATTAACGGCTGCTGCTTGTGCTTCGTATCCTATATACATGCGGCTTTATCCATCTCTTTTATTTTTTAGTTATTTTGCCTAAACCCGTCTTTTCTTTTTCCTACCATAAGAAAATTGGAAAACTTGAAAGTTTGACGATTTGATTGTCCATAAAAAAGAGGAAGGCCACTCTGTTCGTTCTTCATTTACATCTTTTTCCTTAACCTTCAAACATTAGTATACTATTCTGAAGACTGTACTCATAGTAATAGAAGCAGGCTTGGTAGCTTTTATTGCAATTGATCATCGTTGGGAGAAGGTGAGTTTTATTTTCTGTGGTTTTAGAAATCTCGATACGATGCTTTTTCTTTCATCCTCTGCATGTATATTGTCTGTATATAAGCATTATTTGCTATTGCCTTAACAGGATCTCCCTTTTGATCCAACTGGAGAACTTGAAAACTTTCGATCTTTTGTTGAAGAGAATGTTGAAATCACTAAATGGATCGGCATCACGGTGGTCGCAATTCAAGTATGTTTTTATGACTTAGACATGTCTCACATTTTTGCTTGTTAACTAAACATTAAATCTGTCAATCATGATTTATGTGTCAAGCTTTGTCTTTCATACCCTTGTACTCATGATTTACTGTTTGTGTAATTTATTTGGAAAATAGAGGTTGTTTGTCTGAGACTGAAGCATTTTGAAATTGGTCCCCAAATGCTTTCAAAGTACTTCACTAGGTTTTATGCCTGCTTCTATTTGAATTGCATAACTGCTCCATCTTGTTGACAGTGATATTGATGCTTCTACTATTCTGCATTTCTGGTTTAAAGATTCTTTCTTTTTCTCTTTCATATTCTTTATCTTTGACTTTGAGAGTGTATCATGGTAATCCAGTTAATTCAAAATCAGTAGAACTGGACGAATTGCTCATAAGCCTTAGAGCAGATTGATTTCTTTAGTAAGTTGTTATTTAAATTTAGATAGTGTAGGCAAATCACTAGTGCTTATCACCAAAAATTGTTTGACAGAACCGTATTGTATTCAGCTTGAGGAAATCTGTAATTACTGTTTCCAACTCCTTGTAAAAACTCAAATCTTCTCGTAGCATTCTGCAACCTGGATCATTTTTTAGTGCTAAAAAAGACAGCAAACATAAGTGGATCGATGATCCTCTGACTGCTTTAAAAATGCTTTGTTTCCCATGTATTGCCAGGCAATAGCTCTCTTGTTAGCAATAGTTCTGCGAGCTATGATTTCTACTCGCAAAAATGATCATGATGGTGAGGATGACTATGAGAATGTGAGAGGAAGAACCTGGGAGCCACTGCTGAATCAATCTGGCCAAACATCTGGCTCGGGGGCTCATTCCGACATATGGAGCACGAGGATGCGAGAGAAGGTAGTTTCCTACAGCAATAAATATTACCCATTTACTGGAATATCATGGCTCAAGAATTTTATAAACAACAGTCTTGAAATCCTCTCTCAGTTTGCTTGTTGATAGCGATGATTGTAACTTAGTACAGGCAGCTAAGCTAAAAGAATTGCTTTGCCTTTTGGATAGCCATGCATGATTGCCATAACTTTTTTTTTCCTGCCCTTATCCCCTGCTGGCCTGGGATCTGGTAAATGGTCACGACCTGTTTTGGCTTTTGATTGGAACTTCTGACCTCCCTACAATTATGACAGTCATGGGCACTGCATTTAATTTAAACGCTCTTCGGAGACTTGCTAGCTGTGAAAAATCAGCGCTGATTTATTTGCTTGTAATTTGAACTAGGTTAGTGTAGCTTGTTATCATGAAAATCTACTGTAGTAAGTTCTTCTTGGTGGTACTTTCTGTGCGAGCATGAAATCCAAGGTGGCAGTTTGGCATGATAGATAAACGGTTGGGTGGTATTAATTGCGACCAGTACTGATGCTCTTGCAGAGAACATCTTTCCCCGTTTTTACACCTGGTATTCTGTTTATATTCCAGTCTCGTTTATCATTTATTGCACGCCAACATAACTCTGCACCATTTTCTCTGCAGTATGGATTGAAGAATGACAAGTCAAACGTGCGGTAATGAGGATGATATCCCTAGCCATGATGAGGAAAGTATCTACTCGAGCAAAGCGGAGGGAAGAGTGCTGCAATGTGCTGTGTACCGTTACTGACGTAAATACCATTGCTTTGTAGTTACAGCATTCTCAGCATTTGCTGGAGGAAGTCGTGTTGTGTGTATAGGTCTTTAGGAGTTTGTCTGGTAAGTTGCCTCGTAAAACTGATTGGTGTACTGTTTTGCTGTAAAGGAAGAGAAGTTTGTGCTTAATATGTTGTTAAAATTGTCGTCAAGAATGATATGTTGTTGACACGCCATTTACTTCATTGAAAAACCATGTTCTTTTTTTCCCTTGGTGACGGAAAGCATTATTACCTGAGCTCAAGACATCGCCAATTACGGTGGAACTACCTGGCCGAGGAAATTTTATTTTCTCTTGGTGTCTTCTGTACAAGATTTTCAGGGGTTCTAAAATCTTTCATTACCGTTAAGTGTTGCTTGATTAGATTTACTATTTAGAGTGGAGCTTCATTCTCTGAATTTTCTTAGAACAGGTTACCAATTGTGTGCTATTCAGTCTGCTGAAACCTGTTTGTTATGTGGAAGCTACCCTGAAATATATGTCCGTTGAAAACATTAGAATAACAAACAAAAAGATGTCACAGGCGATATGGTGATGACAGATTTGTGATAAAAAAAAATCAGCCACCCTAGACGGCTGCATTTAATATATTGATTGAGATTACCCCTCCTATAAAGAATTGATAGTGGTTCTCTTAGGTGCTATAATGTTCTGAGATATTAAATATTGAGAGGGGCCTCCGTGTCTACAGTTGCTAGAAAAAGTCTTCTTGTTTTTCGTTTTTGCTTCAACAACGGTGTTTTTCGGATTCCATGGGTGACAATAACATATTTGGAGTCAGATAATCCTTTCTATAATATATTCTTTAGATGTCAGTGGCAGCAAGTCACGAGACCTCTTACCTGTTTCTGCATAGGGTTTTGGGTTTCTGACCCCTTGGTTGGCTATTTTCCCAACCATGCATGCTAATGCAGAGACAATATGTATACAACTTTTGTTTTCCGGATATCGGAAGTTTTGCCCCGACGAATTCGCTGGATTTGACATGGATCACGCACCTAGTTATCATGAGGTCTTGAACCGAGACCTCCCTTAAACGGAACCAAATCATTTACCACTTCGATCAATCCACATTAAGAATATTTATATATATAGTTCTTCGCATGTGCATAAGTTAGGTTTTGGGGGTTAATATGTTGATGACTGCATCTTGTGGATGGATTTTTGCTCCTTCTTTTGGAGTTCTTGGGCCTGGACAATTCTTTCTCCTCCGGGTCTTACGCGCACATAGAATCTGTCCTTTTGTGAATTTTTTTTAGAATAGAAATTTATGGATCCAATGGAGATAATGTCTCTTTGCTCTAATGGCACCCAATCACGAGATCCCTCAAGGCTGTCCTGTCCCTTTGATGTTACACCTGTATTTATTACACAACTTTTTTTTTTTCTTGAGCGAGTATTTATTACACAACTTGAATAGAACCACACTTGTCTTTTGGCTGGGATCTGTAGATTCCAGTCCACCGAGCAGTTGAGTTGCCAGTGTATGTCACATTGGCAATTTGGCTTACATCATTTTTCTTTTTCTGGCATCTTTTTGGGTGCCTGCTGTTAAAGATTCTCATGATCAATTTTCTTCCACCCTATTATGGCCCGAATACAGGTCACATCTTCATCTTTAGAATTTTAAGACCACCAAGATAAGAATCTTGTATAAGTTTTTACCCCTCTAGAGTATCATTTTGGCTCCAGCATTCAGTTCAGGGAACGGTAAATTCCCATTTGAGGCAAACTTTGGCAACATATCAACCATGAGGACTTGAAAACAAAGGAATGACATGAGGAATGAAAGAGAAAGTTAGGCGTTAGATATCTATCAGATTGAGGGCATCCATACAGAACATCAACAGTAAACAGATTGTCAACTACGATTTCAGTACTCTGTAGCATTGATTTAAACAATAAGGTGGGTAGAGAATCATTGACAGTTGAAAATCAGATACACAAATAGACAAATAAGTAAGTTACAATTAATTATTGGGAAAAAAAAAGGGAAGGGCCAAGCCTGAGCCTCATCAGACCCTACCTGTCAAATCAACCACAGCCTCCTCAACAAGCTCTTCCAGCATTTTCTCTTCTATTTCATTCCCTAAATTATCTAATTCCGCTCTCATATTATCAACCCATCCTTTCCCTACCACCTCCTTCCTGACCACCATCTCCACCACCAGGCTGTTACTGTCCCCACCATCTCCACCAGTACATTTCACCTCGCTACAAAACCATCCCTTCATTTGAGCCCACACATTGTCCACTAGCATGGTTTCTGCTCCTTCAGTGAACACATTGTGAGCCCCACTACATGAAGTAGCCCTTGTATTCCTGTCTGAACCATGACTTATGATCTCCACAAGGGCTGAATTAACACAGTCGAATACAAGTTTCCGATTAGAGCGTCTCTGTCTTCGCTTAGCCTCATGGACAATCTCCTTGTCGTTCATGTTATTAGCATATTTGTCCCGCAGTGATGGTTCTAATGGGCTTTCTGGCGAATGCCATCTGGCAAAACATGATTTAGATTGCACTTCGCCATCCACACCAGCTTGTGATAGTAGCGTTTTGACAAGAAAAAACCAGTCTTTCTCTTCTTCTTCGGCACCTGAGAGGGAAGGTGATTTCAATGGGAAAGGCGTGGCTGTTTCTATACAGGACTCTTCCCATGATAAGGTCCGAGCAATTGATTCTATAGGCGGTGACTTGTCAATCAGATTAGACTTGAGAGAGACCTCCATTCCTGTAAATGTTTTACTCATAAGGTCAAGCTAGGAATGTAGCCGTAAAATGAAGTTATTATGTTTAATCCCCCCAAAAAAACACAATTTGTTATTCCAACAAGAAATCTACCTCTACGCTCGGACTTAATATTGTCAGATGGCTCTGGTACTGTGATGTCGTCCTCATCAAATGGAGGTTCTAGAACTGAAATTGGACTAGGCTGATCCTGGTTCTCATTTATACTGCCTGGGATCATACGCTTTGCCACCGACAACCCTCCCTGCAAAATGTTAAACAGTAATTTGCAATTGCTCTTATAAAGAAGACTTATGGTTCAGTACTAAATTAAAAAGACCCGAGTATTCAACCAGGGGCTGCATTTGTGAAGTATAGAACCCAAATCAGAAATCTCAGTCGCCAGAAACGTGGTATGTTGAAGAAGTCATTGTATAACTTTAGTAAGAGAACATTTATAAGAGCAAAATAAAAAAAATGTATTTTAATTGCACAAACAACCAGATTGGAGTTGCTAGGAAACAAGCAAGTAATGTGATCAAGTTTCCAGATCATTCTATTTGTCAATCTTTAAACTCCAGTAGAGGGAACAACAAAATCTATAAATTTGAACCTCAAGAAGCCCTACATTGGCATTTGTTGACTACAGCAGTAATCGAAAAGATTTTAGTCAGAAGATAACAAAAATGAGCAAACGGAGAAGATTGCAACTACCTCAAGAGAAATGCTGCCCTGACTTTTTTCTGCCCCAATGAGATCCGAATAAATACTGTTGCTTGAGGATGCTCGTAAACCAGGAGATGAGCAGTCTTCAGAGCTGTTAGGACGCAAAAATTCATCGACAGGTAAAGGTGATCCTGGTACTCCTGAAGTGGCAGACTGGCATTCGTCTTTCGATTGACATGCACCAGACTTTTCCCTACTTGATTTCTTACTCTTAGAGAAAAATAAACTAGAGACCTTTCCCTTTAGTGATGATTTCATGCTCTTTGTCTTAGTCAACTCCTTGGGAACATCTACTCTGCCAGTCTCGGCATCTGAAATTTCAACACTGAGCCTGGTAGCAAACCCTGTATTGGACACAGGAACAGATTTAGATCTCAGGAGACCCTTGGGAGAATCAGGCATGCTCTCTTCTTCCTTATCCAAATTACTCAAGCAAGAAGTTGATCCCCTTGGTTCCTCAGATCTCAAGGATTTTTTTGTATCTGAAAGTGCAAGCATCTCGCCTAGTGTGCTAGAGCTTCGTCGAGCTGTTTGGGATCTTCCATTTGATGCCATCATGGCCCATCTTTCAGAAAGCCGCTTTTTTGCTTCTCTGCAAACAGAAGACTCTGGAGAGCATGATGCACGGCTAAAGGAGGAAGAAGAGTAGGGACTACCAAACCTATTAATGTAGTCCCATGAATGCCTAGATGTTGGAGACATTATTTCCGAATCACTTGCATTTCCCACTGCATAATCAATTTCGGATTTGTTAAATGAACTGTCATCACCAATATAACCATTGGAATACACCGACGAAAGAAGTGTTTCATCTCTTCTGTGTCCCATCAGGTTTTCACGCATCTGCCGTGTGATCTCCTTTGCCAACTCTCTTGATTCTTTTGCCTCATCATCTTCATGTTCGCTAAAAAGATCTTCACCATGTTGTATTCTAGGTGATGAGGATGGTGGTGAGACCACAGCCCTAATGTCATGCATCTTCCCAGGGCTGGGTCTTAAAACCACTATTCTAGTTGGTTGGGAAGGATAATTGTCAACCATCTGACTGGGACACACAGGTGAACGCCCTGAGTTATGTCTGTCCCACCCAGTAGGTTGGTCCATATGAGCTGGTTTCTTAGGCTTTTTATCAATCTTCTTCCCTGATCCTGCCGAATTGTCATTATGGACCATCTTTGAAGGCTTAAGAACAGTGATGCGTTTTGTCTCGGGAGACTGAGGGATTGACTGAATGTCATATGGACGCTGAGAGAACAAGGAATTTGGTTCCTGCAGAAACTTAAGAAACATATCTTTATTAGAAGTCAAAACTTCTAGTGCATCTTCAAATTCCTTTGACTGACGACCTTTTTCATCTGTTGAGAGACGTTTTGCTTCCATGAACTTTTGTCGAACAAGAGCCATCTTTTTCTCGCTTGCATTTTCAATATAACTTCCTTTCTGTGGTGAACTATCTCTCACAATTGTCTTCTGAGTTTGCTGCCAGATTTCATAGACATCTTTGTATTCATTGTGATCTTGATAATGGTGGGTTTCACTTGGCATTTGTCTGTCAATAAAACCACTTTCTTGCTCCCAACACTCCATTAGGCTCCCTGAGTGACTTAAAGAACGCCTGGAGTAATCTCTAGAATGGCTTCTCTTGGCAGCTTGATTAGGTTGCTGATAAGGTAGGGTGTCAAGTCCCATCAACTTAGCAACGACGTTTGGTGGATTATGCTTAGACACCACTTCTTTGGACATTTCTTGGGCTATGAGTGTCTTCATCAGTGTTCCATTAGCTTTCTTGTTTGAGGAACTTCTCCTTAAGTCAGACACAATCTACAGGGCGCACAAGTGCAACAGAGATAAGGAGATCAAAATTCTGTCAAATTGTAGTGCAGATATGAAAAAAAGGTAGACAAACCCTGAAAAAAAGTTATTATTCTTGTCTGGACTCAAAAATCCTAATTGAAAGAATCTAATTTTTACCATTTTATCTTCTAGCTGATCTCCAAAGGATGCACTCAACATCCCAGCCACATCTGATTGAGTCCTTGAGATTGAAGAGCCTGCCAAACCACACCTCCATGTCAGCAAGGGGTGGTTCAATGTGATAATTTAACAACTAAAGTTTAAGACAAAAAGGAATATTAAATAAGAAAGAGGATACCTATAAAACAAGAAATGGCAATTATTTTTTATCAGGTTTTGGTGGAGAAACATTATTCAATTACCATTAAAAAAAAGTAGAAAATATAGCTCAGATGCAAGAGACGATATATTGGCCGATGTGACTCAACAATATATTTCTTATGCGTACTAATTCAATTAGTAAAATATGGACACTGTAATCACCATCATGATGGGGTTTGTCCGTGAGCAGCCTGTTTCGAGCCATGCCATTGCTCAAATCAAAAAGGCTCACCATTCTGCCCAAGCATCCTGGAAAAGATTTCTCTATGTTCTGAGCCCTTTTGCTCTGAATACCATTCATCTCAGCACCTGGTGCAACACCAACCACACTAAAACCGTTAAATTTTCACACCCATATAGCATATTGAAATTGAAGAACACAGGGATAGCTCTACAACAACACCACACAGAGAGAGTGAAAAGGGCACAAAGAAAAAAAGGGAGAAAACTGGTTGAACAAAATTTTCCACATGAAGAAATCTTATCAGTGGTTGTACAACAAATACATATAATTACAGCACAGAAAGAAAGAGGACGAAAACTCGGATAAATACCCAAAGCCAAATTCCAGATGAGGAGCTTCAAGGAAGTAAATTCAAAACAACCGAACAAAAACAACTAAGGCCCGTTTTTTTTTCTGTTCCTTTCACCAATAGGTGAAAGCTACCACTAATAACTGATTTGGAAGGAGGAGCTGAAATTGGCACAAGAATCTAAGAGACAAAAGCGGGAATGAGAATAAAACTTCTCTTGAGAAAGTACCAACCGCAGGAAGCCAAATCAATCCAAAGACCAGCAGAACAGCCTTTTTGGTTTTAGCAGCAAGAGAGCCAAAGAGAATAAACAGAGACAATTCTTAGTAAAACCCCGACATAATATTCTCTCACGATGCATCACAATCAAGCAGTCGCTGTTAATACTAGCCCCCTGTAACCCTCAGTCTAACTAAAGAAAACACCGAAATGGACTCCTTCTTTTGATTTGGATTCAGCTAAACTGATTAAAAAAAAATCAAAACTCAATTTTTTTGAGATATAAAAAAAAGGAAAGGGGAGTAATCAAAGCCTGAATTACAGAGCAAAACTAGACCTACCCGAAAGCTCAGATTTTTTTTATATATAAAAAAAAAAGAACTAAGGAGCTAAAATTTAGCCACTAAATCATCCTAATTTCCAAATCAAAGTGGAGGAGGAAACCAGCTACGCAAAATATATAGCATACAAACACGCCAGCTTCCAAAAAGCTGCATTTCACAAAAACCGAAGAAATTATAGAGAGAACCCAAAAGGAAACTGAAAAGGGAAAGATCAAAACAAAAGTAGACAACTTAAAAAAGTGTCTTGTGCGCTCTTAATGATGAAAGGAAACAAACAAATAAAAAGGAACCATCTTTTTTACACAGAGAGACGGAAGAGGTGGGGGACCTGGTGGCCGGGAAGTGACATTCCGGTGGGCAATGTGGCCGGGGACGAGGAGTGTGATGCGACGGCGACGTTGTGGGGATCGGATGACGAGAGGAGGAGGAGGAGGAGCGCGTGTGCGTGTGAGCTTTTTCTGTTTAGTGGGGAGAGAGAGGAGAGTTAAGGGTGGTTTTTGTTGTTTAGTTCACCGACTGGGTTAGTAGCGGACTTGAAATGGGTATTGTTTAATTCTGATTTATTTATGTGTTTGGATTACGTGAAGATACTCCCAAAAAGAGAGACACACTACTCTGTCACTCAATACTCATTTTTTTTTATTTTTTAATTTAGATGAACCAATTGGAGAAATTACATAATTGAGAGTGTGTAGAAAAACAAGGAAATTTTTTTAAAATGTAATTAGTGTCAATCTTATCTTGCCTTAAAAAACTAGTCTCATAATCTCTCCATTATTAAGTATAAATCTAATGCTACTAACCTTATATGGTTGTCTCTCTCTATTTGATTTAGACCCAAATGTAGAGTGTCTTCATTATAAAGTAAACCAGCAATAAATACGTATAATTCATTCCATGGGTTTAGCAATTTGTCTCTTTCAGTTTTGTTAAGGCCATTAGGTGTTCATTAAAAAAAAATTAAAAAGAAGGAAAACGTTTGGGTCATTACTAGTTTTTTTGCCAGAATGAGCATAGCAATGATTTGGAATTTGGATGCAATCATAACCCCAAAAAAGCTTTACTACTATTATTTTACCAATTGAGTTTTGGATATTATTGAGGAAGCCAAGGATGAAAAGTTCCCTGCAAAAGTTAAAAACTTTGAAATTGTTCTCACCATGAACGTTAACACGCTCTTGCTGCTACAACGTGAGATGATGATTTCGTGATAATCATTAAGTTCCATGGCTTTCAAAATTGAGTGACTTCTCGTGTTTAACTCAAGCAGAAATCATTACATGCACGCCATCATTTTCTTGTGTTCTTGATGCATCAATTCGGAAACGAAGAGGAGCCAAAATGTTCATTTTGTAATAGTCCACCACCATCTGTAATTATGATGAACATTCATTCTTTGTTTACTTGTGAGAGAATTCCTTGTTTTTTCTCATTCTCATGTGCTATTGGCGGATGACTATTCTACCAGGTTCAAACTACCTACCTACCAATCTTCAAGAAAGAAAATTGCAAGCTCAAATTACAAATCTCTCAAGTTTTTTCTCTTTTTTTCCTTTTTATTGACGAAACCAACATCCCAAGTTAAAACGTGCTTCGGCTTTTGTCAATTCCAGGGAAATTCCTTTTGCAAATACCTAAATCTCTATAGATGGGTAGATACTCATCAATGGATAGACATGCACATTAATATATACTATAACAGACTATCAATTCGCGTTTTATGGGTTGTGTTTTATTATTTTTTCCACATTTCCAATTGGCAAGATAAAGAAGATTCTCCATATGTTGGTATTGGTTGGGGTGAAGACGACGACAGAATGGATGCACCACCCGATGCATAAAAAAAATATACAACAACCACCCAAAATTCATAACTAATCAGCAACAAACCTACACAATGTACAATTTAAAACTTATAAATAACAAACAAAATCAACGATAGTATGGTTTTATCAATAACAAAATTAACAATATTAATTCGGTATGGTATAGTCTTTCATGGACTGAACTCCAACCAGACACAATTTTTATAGGTATGTACCCGGAAGATTCATAAGATTAATGGGTTGGTTCAATCCCTCAGTTTGATATATTTATACATACGTGTTCACATAGTAAGGTCACTCACTTCACCTTGAAGTTTCGTCCTTGTCTGTATGTTACTCAACACCGCGGTCCCAGCTTGCAAGCTTCAATGGTGGTGGAAAAAAGTTCACTATTTCCAATGGCATAAATGTCATCCTCTACACAGCTCAAGTATAGTAAGACTAGGCAATCCACGAATGTGGAGTCTAAAACCTCATAATTGTTATAAATAAATTACGGTGAATGTCATTATTACCATCCAGTAAAACTTATTTTTACCATATTCGAATTTACTCTCGGTAAATACTTTATCCATACATCAAGCTTTTATTTGGAATTATCTCTTTGGCTAATTACCCTCCATAATTCCATTTGTCCTAATTCTAATATCATCTTCCTTTACCTAACATCCTTTTGATTTTATCCTTTTAAATTAATCATATTTATTTATTTTTATCCTCCCATTTCCAACTATAAATGCCCCCTCATTCCTTCACTTTCATACACTTACAACCCACCATAAACTTCACTCTCTTCTCATTCCATACATTTCTCTTCCAATCTCCCTCCATCTAAATTTATTATTCTCCTACATATTATTATCAAAAGCGTATTATTATTACCAAAGTTGTATTACCTTGATCAAGTTTGTATTATTCCATCAAATAGTGAAAATCTCCCCCAATTTTATAACACGTTATCAGCACGAGTCTCTACTCTACTAAGGTATTTATTTCTAAAACTTTTCTTATTACTACTTTCATCCTTTCTATATATGTTATATATTCTTTATTATTATGTTATTATTATTGCTGAAAGATTTATCGAGTAAGCATATATATATATTATATATTCTTTATTATTATGTCATTATTATTGCCGAAAGATTTATCGAGTAGGTGTATTGTAACGACCCGGGTAAAATTTTCGTGATTTTTACCAAGTTGTTTTTACTTTTACGGTGGTTAATAAATTTTATCGCGGTTAATCAAGAATTTTACCAATCCAAGTCAATTTTCACTATCTTTACTATTATCTTTACTACTCTCAAAATTATAGTTATTATCATTATTATTGTTAAATTCTAATCAAACAATAATTGCAATATTAATATATATATATATATATATATATATTATTTTGCTATGATAATTATGTTGCAACAATTTACTAATTGTAATTTAGAAAGAAAATTTCATCTTTCATTTCCATGATATTCAATAAATTAATCTTTGGTTATTTATTTTGAAATTTTATAAGAGAATAATTGTTAGGTTATGTTAATATGTTACAAAGGTTAAGTTAGAATCAAAACACAAGGATTAGTGTAGTTTCGATCGATACGACGTAGTTTTGGCTAAGCCAAAACATAAAACACAAGGGGAGCTGTGTTTTGACCAAGGTGTTGACTGGCGCCTGCGGACGTCCAAAACGACGTCGTTTTGGTGTCGGCAAGGCACCAATAATTGCCCGACAACCATCTCTTTTTCCACCCATTCCTCACTTATTCTATTCTCATTTCTTTTCTTCCTAACCTACCCCACTTTTCTTTTTCTTTCTTTCTTCTTCCCTGATTTTCCACACGCCGGCCCTCCTACCCTTTCGTCCCTGTTCTCTTCTTGTTTTCTATCCTTTTCTCTTCTTTATCTTCTCCTTCTCTTTCCATTTTTTTTCTCTGCACCCATCGCGACCTCCTCTTTCTCCTTTCTTCTTCTTTCTTCCTTCCTCGCTCCTGCTCTCCTCCACCTCACCACCGTCGAAGCCACCACCGGGCAGAGGAGCGACACCGCCGCCTCCTCGTCGTTCCTCCTTCGCCGCGCCGTCCTCCCTGCAGCAAGGCGCCGCCGCCACAACCCCTTCCTCATCTCTCCCTTCTCGGCTCTCGTCGTCTCTGCCACAACCGCTGCCCGAAGCTGCCGCTCTCGCCTCCTCACCAACAACCGAGAGCCATCCGCCGCCTTCTTCCCTGTATCTGTTCGCGACCTCCACAAAGGCAAAGAACGCGTCGCCGGCGATCTGGACCTCTCCTCATCCCAGTTCGATCCGTTCCACCTCTTGGACCGTCGCCGTCGAAGCAGCGATTGAGGACGCTGTTTGGGTAGGTTGCCGCAGCTGCCTTTCCTCTTCGAGTCGCCTCCAGTGCCGATCTTCCTTCCCCTGCTCTCGCGTGCCCGTCCCTGACTATGAGCCGTCGCCGCCGTCAATGGGTGAGTCCACGGCCGCGTCCTCTTCATCCCCTTCTGCCGATTAATTGCTTGTTGGTTTGATTATTTAATTATTGGTCTTGATAATTAAAACTTATAATAAAACAATTGGTTTTGCTTGGATTGTGATTAATCGGTTTCAATTATTTGGCGTGGGTTTGTGGATTTTGTGAGTTGTGGAGCTTGGATGATGGGTGTAGTGTTGTTGTCGATCGATGGTTTGGGTGAACTTTTGGGCAGTGAGCAGAAGCAATGGAAGTTGAGCATTTTGGTAACTGCCGTGAACAGTGCCTGGCCGGAATCCGGCGAGGTTCCGGCAGCTTCGGGAATTCTCCGGCGAACCGGAAATGGACTTTGGGTAAAACCCCGGACCCTTGGACTATCCATGTGCATCACTAAACGAACTCGAGCTATATTAACGGACTCGAACAATTAAAACGGCGATTAATTAAGCAATTAATTAAGTTAATTTATAATAACCAATAAATTTATTTTATGCTTGTTTAATTTTTAGAATCATGTTAATATTAGTATTATTCTCCGTTGGGCTAAATGTTCTACCGAGTTAATTCTTAATTTTCTTACTTATATCTAAAATTGAATTTACATTATAAAGGATTACGTATAAATAAATATAATTTTGTAATTATAAACTAAAATGATGATAAATATGAAATTAGTTTGTTTACGGTTGTTGTCTTTATAAATATATATAAATGTATATACATACATACGGTCGTATGAGATTTTCTAAGCATACATACCGTTTATAATAATTACTTCTTTGAGTATATATATACATGTAATTAAGTAACTAACAATTTAATTTACGAATTAAGAATGATATTATTCTATTTGGATTTAACTACATATTTATAAGTCTTTTACATAAACCGTACAAAATCTATTTTATGGCTATGCCAGGATTGTTAATTTACCGGAAGTAATTTACTAACGTAACAATGGTATTATTATTTTTACACTATCGGTTATATGCATACATATATTTATTGTATTATATTAAATGACTAAAATAGCATTGACTATAAAAATATATGGTTATACCTAATGAGAATGTATTTGACACGAGCGTCTAATGGGCCGGAATATCGGCTTGGATGCTCGGGTTCGGTTTTAAGCTCGGTTCGATTTAAATTCGGAATCAAGTATAATTGGTATATCGAATAAAGAGGCTAATTTCATAATAAAGTAAACTAAGGAGATAATAAAAATTAGATTTGGTATAAGACAGGCCGTATAAAAATTTCTAAAACCGGCATCATGCATGATCATTACTATCTGTGCATCATATGTGATTATTTTTGTTATAAATATAGGAACATCGAGGCTTAATCGGATGTCAATTTTCTGGAGTACCAGGTGAGGATATAAACTTATAAACTTCGGTATGCTGCCCGTGATACCCCGGTTGTTTGTTTGTTTGATTGTTATTTATATGTTATCTTGTTGTGCCTGTCATGTTATTGCTGGCTGCTATTGTGATTATTGCTATGTGTTTGGTGACTACTGTGGTTGATTGTTGAACTTTGTGATGTTGATGTGAATATTGTGATGTTCATACGAGATACGAAATATTTGAGTTAATAGTGACAGTGACCCGATAATGTAACATGGTGGTTGGTTTCCCAGAGGAGCTGTGAGGCTGAGAGCCTGCTCGGGAACGTGAATATGATGAGTTACTTTTGGACAGTGGAATAAGAAATAATAATAAACAGTGGTCATAACATCTAGACATCTAGGTTGTCACGTGACAGGTATTGGTACGGCCAGATGGTAGTCGCCCTGTGATTTGTGACATGATAGGGAGGACTGCGTGGACTCCCGGCTGAGGACTGCGGGACTCAGTTGATTTGTTGTAGGAAGGACTGCGGGACTTCCGCCGAGGACTGCGGGACTCGGTTATTTGTGATATGATTTGTGATATATGGATTAACGGGGAGTACCCTGGGGTTAGCTAACCTGGCTACCAGGCACGGCCGATACTTATTACGTGACAGGGCCCTAATAATAAAATTGGTAAGTCTATTGTCATATGTCGGTGAGTTTATGAGATTAGCCTAACCATGAGAAGTCGGACGTATAGTTAGTACAGGTAAGTTGATACTGATACTATGTTGTGCTTGCTGTATTTCTTTTGTTTTCTGTGTTGGCTTGGGTGTATTTGCGGTTGTATGTATACTGTTGTTTATTTGTTTATCGGTGAGACAGTGGTTGGTCTCACCCCTCACACAGTTCCTGCAGGTTAGGTTTGCATACCGGCGGCTGTGGCGTTACCTCGGACAAGACTCGGATCCAATAGCATGCTTTGTGTCTTGCATATAAAATGTTACTGAATGTCTAGAAATGCTTCCGCTGTGCAAATATTGTTGTCCCCACAAGGTGACGTAATTGTGATTTTGATTGTCTATTTATCTTTTTATTATTATGTGTTCTTGCTTCTGTGATATGTTGGCCACGTGGGGGTACTGTTTACTGTAATTACTGTTAGTCGGGTAAATTTAGGTCAGGGTGTTTCATTTTGGTAGCGGAGCGGGCTGTAGGTCCTTGGGTGATTGTTTGCTTGCTCGTTGTGCATAGCTCGCTCCATATGTTTATCATTTTGCATTTATATCATTTAGTTAGTGCATTATGGATCCAGTCAAGGGACGCCAGCTGTCGGAGAACATTCATACATGAGGTAAATGATGCCATTAATTAGTGAAAATGTAAATATTACTAATATTGCTAAAATTTTGAGTACAAACAGAAATATAACGTGGATATTTTATATTATATTAAAAGGAAAATATTACATTGATTCTTGATATTTTATAAAAATAAAAAAATACATTAACGGTTCGCAACGACGTTGACACGGAAGCTGTTTGTGTCGCTGTTGACGTTGACCGTGACCCTATCGCTCCAAGAGAACCACATGCCGCCTCTGTCGCGCTGGCAAGGAATCTCGAACCGGTTAGCTTGAGGGAATCGGAGTGGAATTAGACCGTGATCGTCTCGTGGTTGCCACTGCGTCTCCGTGAGAAGAACCATGTTGGGCTTGTATTGGTTCTTCAAGTCCCTTAAAGTACGCGAGAATTCTTGTGCACGTCTCGCCACTCCTCTGCAATTCCACACCAGTAGCCGTACCTTTGGCCAGGTTGGAGGTAGCCGAGTCATTCTAGGTATGCTCTGGGCTGTCATTGCTAGCTGGTAGTAAGCGGCTTGCTCCACAGTTTGGCAAGTGGACTCCAAGTTGAACTCCTGAAGCCTATCCGAAATGAAGAACATCACGGAGTTGGCTGATCCATAGTAAGATGTCCTCAGAGTGCCGCGATCCTCTAGGAAGAACACCTCTTCCATTGGAGTGACGAAGAACCGCGATGAGTAGAGCTCGTCGACAAAGACCAGCCGGGGCATTCTACCGAGCTCGTCCGGTAGTTCTTCAGCACGCTCATTGACCATGCTGTACGCCAGACGGTTTCTCCTGCCGAGATTGGCACCTTCGACGAAGAAGACTGAAGATGGAGCAGGCATCGTGAATGGAACGTGTGGGATTTTGTTTTTGAAACGTTGTGGTTTTGTTTTTTTTTGAGCGTTTTATTGCTTTTAAGACACTTTTGATGATTTACACATCACCGCTCCCTCTTTTATACTCTTACGGGGAGCGTGATTACCGTCTTTGATTTTTAAGATCTTGCTTTTTGAATTTTACCGTTGCTTGCAATTATTGCTTTACGCGTTTTTCAGATTACCGTGCCAGAGTTTTTCAGTCTTTTTCCATCTCTTGATTTTCTTCGCTCTGGCTACCTTGTCTTATCTTTCTATGGTCTTATTATCTTTTCTTGCATCTTTTATCACATGCATCCGTGACCGTTGAGGCTAGACGGATGGGGCCGTACCTCGAGAAGAGCGCATGCGCGACAAGCTCACAGCTGTTCGGACGTCGTGGAGAGATGCGAGCTTGGACTGACGTTTTTGGCTTATGCAAAATTTGTGGACAAGTGGGTAACGTGTCCTTCGAGAGACACAGGACGTGCTCGTGATCATCGTTGTGCGAGTTAACGACACAGGACGTTCTCGTGATTATCGCCTTGCCTGTTGCCGGGTATCTTTTTCACGAGGTTAACAGACGTCATCGTTAGTTGTACGTGACACGTTTCTCGGGATCGGGGATGTCTACGATCGATTTAGAACGCCGATCATGAAATATTTTTGTTTTAACTTCTTTATATTTGGGTCTTGTTGAATGAGATTTAATTTTAGTTTATTTATATTTGATTTTATATTCATGTTGTTGATTTTGTTTTGCTTGAAATGTTTTTAACCTTCTGTTAGCACGAGTTTACATAATTTAACAAGAATTTTGATTTAAAAAGAAAATTTATTTTATTAATTTCATAATAAGGTTATACAACAGAGAAGAAGTACTCTCTATGGAGTTACTTGCTTCTCTAGATCTTTTACAATCTTCTTGGCATTTTCCATGTGAGGAAAGAGCTCCATGCACGCCAGTTCTATCTGTGCTACCGCCGAGCTGATCTTCTTCAGCGAGAAGTTCAGTTGTGTCAACTTCTGCTGCGGTGTGCTGCTCTCAGCTACTGCCTTGCCCTTGCGATCTTCAGCCTTCTTGCTGGCACGCTTCTTCCGTCGTTTTGGGGAAACGACCATGTGCTCCTTGAGGCCGATGATGTTCGTCTTGAAGCGCTTCTTCGGAGGTTCCTCTTCATCGGAGCTTGTTTGGAAAGCTCTGCCGCCGATGTAGCTATTGTCCTCCGAGTCTGAGGTTGTTCTTGTTCTCAGTGGGGAATCCATGGCTGTGTGTGTGAGTTGCCAGCCATGAGGTTTGGTTTTTATAGAAGATGAGATGTCGTGTAAGGGTATAAGCGACATATCACGTTGAGTTCGGACACCTGGTGGAGTGTACCAGAAGCTTATCGTGGTAGGACCCACGGATAAGACACGGAATTTCGGGGACGAAATTCTTTTTAAGGTGGGTAGACTGTAACGACCCGGGTAAAATTTTCGTGATTTTTACCAAGTTGTTTTTACTTTTACGGTGGTTAATAAATTTTATCGCGGTTAATCAAGAATTTTACCAATCCAAGTCAATTTTCACTATCTTTACTATTATCTTTACTACTCTCAAAATTATAGTTATTATCATTATTATTGTTAAATTCTAATCAAACAATAATTGCAATATTAATATATATATATATATTATTTTGCTATGATAATTATGTTGCAACAATTTACTAATTGTAATTTAGAAAGAAAATTTCATCTTTCATTTCCATGATATTCAATAAATTAATCTTTGGTTATTTATTTTGAAATTTTATAAGAGAATAATTGTTAGGTTATGTTAATATGTTACAAAGGTTAAGTTAGAATCAAAACACAAGGATTAGTGTAGTTTCGATCGATACGACGTAGTTTTGGCTAAGCCAAAACATAAAACACAAGGGGAGCTGTGTTTTGACCAAGGTGTTGACTGGCGCCTGCGGACGTCCAAAACGACGTCGTTTTGGTGTCGGCAAGGCACCAATAATTGCCCGACAACCATCTCTTTTTCCACCCATTCCTCACTTATTCTATTCTCATTTCTTTTCTTCCTAACCTACCCCACTTTTCTTTTTCTTTCTTTCTTCTTCCCTGATTTTCCACACGCCGGCCCTCCTACCCTTTCGTCCCTGTTCTCTTCTTGTTTTCTATCCTTTTCTCTTCTTTATCTTCTCCTTCTCTTTCCATTTTTTTTCTCTGCACCCATCGCGACCTCCTCTTTCTCCTTTCTTCTTCTTTCTTCCTTCCTCGCTCCTGCTCTCCTCCACCTCACCACCGTCGAAGCCACCACCGGGCAGAGGAGCGACACCGCCGCCTCCTCGTCGTTCCTCCTTCGCCGCGCCGTCCTCCCTGCAGCAAGGCGCCGCCGCCACAACCCCTTCCTCATCTCTCCCTTCTCGGCTCTCGTCGTCTCTGCCACAACCGCTGCCCGAAGCTGCCGCTCTCGCCTCCTCACCAACAACCGAGAGCCATCCGCCGCCTTCTTCCCTGTATCTGTTCGCGACCTCCACAAAGGCAAAGAACGCGTCGCCGGCGATCTGGACCTCTCCTCATCCCAGTTCGATCCGTTCCACCTCTTGGACCGTCGCCGTCGAAGCAGCGATTGAGGACGCTGTTTGGGTAGGTTGCCGCAGCTGCCTTTCCTCTTCGAGTCGCCTCCAGTGCCGATCTTCCTTCCCCTGCTCTCGCGTGCCCGTCCCTGACTATGAGCCGTCGCCGCCGTCAATGGGTGAGTCCACGGCCGCGTCCTCTTCATCCCCTTCTGCCGATTAATTGCTTGTTGGTTTGATTATTTAATTATTGGTCTTGATAATTAAAACTTATAATAAAACAATTGGTTTTGCTTGGATTGTGATTAATCGGTTTCAATTATTTGGCGTGGGTTTGTGGATTTTGTGAGTTGTGGAGCTTGGATGATGGGTGTAGTGTTGTTGTCGATCGATGGTTTGGGTGAACTTTTGGGCAGTGAGCAGAAGCAATGGAAGTTGAGCATTTTGGTAACTGCCGTGAACAGTGCCTGGCCGGAATCCGGCGAGGTTCCGGCAGCCTCGGGAATTCTCCGGCGAACCGGAAATGGACTTTGGGTAAAACCCCGGACCCTTGGACTATCCATGTGCATCACTAAACGAACTCGAGCTATATTAACGGACTCGAACAATTAAAACGGCGATTAATTAAGCAATTAATTAAGTTAATTTATAATAACCAATAAATTTATTTTATGCTTGTTTAATTTTTAGAATCATGTTAATATTAGTATTATTCTCCGTTGGGCTAAATGTTCTACCGAGTTAATTCTTAATTTTCTTACTTATATCTAAAATTGAATTTACATTATAAAGGATTACGTATAAATAAATATAATTTTGTAATTATAAACTAAAATGATGATAAATATGAAATTAGTTTGTTTACGGTTGTTGTCTTTATAAATATATATAAATGTATATACATACATACGGTCGTATGAGATTTTCTAAGCATACATACCGTTTATAATAATTACTTCTTTGAGTATATATATACATGTAATTAAGTAACTAACAATTTAATTTACGAATTAAGAATGATATTATTCTATTTGGATTTAACTACATATTTATAAGTCTTTTACATAAACCGTACAAAATCTATTTTATGGCTATGCCAGGATTGTTAATTTACCGGAAGTAATTTACTAACGTAACAATGGTATTATTATTTTTACACTATCGGTTATATGCATACATATATTTTTGTATTATATTAAATGACTAAAATAGCATTGACTATAAAAATATATGGTTATACCTAATGAGAATGTATTTGACACGACTCGGATCCAATAGCATGCTTTGTGTCTTGCATATAAAATGTTACTGAATGTCTAGAAATGCTTCCGCTGTGCAAATATTGTTGTCCCCACAAGGTGACGTAATTGTGATTTTGATTGTCTATTTATCTTTTTATTATTATGTGTTCTTGCTTCTGTGATATGTTGGCCACGTGGGGGTACTGTTTACTGTAATTACTGTTAGTCGGGTAAATTTAGGTCAGGGTGTTTCATGTATATTATATCTATTATTATGCTTATATTTAATTTATGTTTATGTTTTTATTTAAATTACAAATGGGCTCATAAAAGGCCCATTGCCTTTAATTTTCGGTTATTTATTGAGCTACGAAAAGGCCCATTATATTTAATTTTCTCGTTTTCATTTACGTTTTGATTGGGCTCGTACAAGGCCCATTGCATTTAATTTTCGCTTTAATTCTTGGGCTCATATAAGGCCCATCGTATTTAATTTTTGGTTAGTTATTTTTGACTGGGCTAATTTATAAAAGGCCCATGTTTATTTTTTTTATTAAGTTTTTTATTTATTTAAATTTTGGAATTATGTTAATTGAAGGCCCTTAAAATTTCCGGAAGAAATTTGTTATGGGCATTGAATGCATTTTAAATGCAAATTGTCTAACAGGCATAGCAAAGACTGGATGTCTTACTGCCAAAAGATCCCGCAGACCTTGGAGGAAAATTGAAGAAAGATGTTGTATGACCACCAGAAGGTGGATATTGTATGACCATCCGATGATGGATACTGTTATTATCTTGCTTACCCTGAAGGTGCAAGCCAGTATATATTGAATAATTTTAATTTATGTTTCAGTTTTATTATTATGTGCTATTTTATTTTATTTTATTTACTTTACAGAATTTTATCATCGTTTCTAGAATAATGGCTCAGGCATTTGTCCTGAAGACAATGCAAGTTGACATCCAAGGGGGAAAATTATATGTGTGGATGTCAACTATTTCACATAACATGTGATAGTATCATCTCGAAATAAAAAAAATTTAATACGCTCCAGAAGAGTATAAGTTTGAATATGTTCCTGAAGAACGCATGCTTTACTATGATCTAGAAGATCATATATTTACGCTCTGGAAGAGCTAATACTCTTGAAGAGTACAAAAACCCCCATTTACAGTAGTAAAAAAGATTATTATGGATCCCGTTGAATTGACTCTATTCTATTCCCTGAAGCGAATAAGACAGTATAATTAATTGTGCTTATGGCCCTGGATGAGATTTTAATGGCAAAGGAAAAATATGCATATTATTATTGCGTAATGGATCCATAACTGGAGAACATTCAAAGAGGAATTGTCCTCATACATAAGTTTATACAGATATTTATCTGTTGGGTACAACATTGACTCTAAAACTCTGAGCCTCGTTGTTGATGTTGACCCTAACACTATCGTTTCAGGAGAACCACATACCACCCATGTTGTTTTCTCCAGGTATCTCAAACCGATTCGTTGCAGGAAAACGGAGTGGGATTACACCATGATTTTCTCCTGCTTGCCACAAAGTCTCAGTAATCAGTACCATGTTGGGCTTGTATTGATTCTTCAGATCCCTTAAGGTACGCACAAAATCTTGGGACCTTCTTGCTACACCCCTGCAATTCCATAGTAGAAGTCGTACCTTAGGCCATGTAGGTGGTAACCCAGTCACCCTTGGGACGCTCCTAGCCATCATGAAAACCTGATAATAACTGCTTTGATTTAAAATTTGACATGAAGGCTCTAGCTGAAAATCCTGCAGTCTATTAGATATGAAAAACATAATAGAGTTAGTTGAGCCATAAAAGGAAGCCCTTAGATTGTTTTGGTCCTCTAGGAAGAATGTTTCTTCCATAGGAGTTACAAAGAACCTAGATGAATAAAGTTCATCAACAAACACTAAACGAGAAATTCTCGCCAGATCATTCGGTAATTCCTCTTGCTTCTCATTCACCATGCTATAAGCTAACCTATTCCTTCTTCCTAGAGAGGCACCCTCAACAAAGAAAACAGTAGCTGGGGAAGGCATTTTTCTTGTCTTGTTGAGTTTTCTGAGTTTTCTGCATCTTCCTATCTCAACCGCCTCCCCTTCTTATAGTCTGAGATTAGACAGCTAGGTGTCAGTTTTTCAAATGTGGACTCTTTTTCTGTCTCCAAAAAGATCCAGAAGATTTTTCGGTAATTAAAAACTTTGCATTATTTGTCAGTAAGCTCCAAAGTTGTTTTTGAAAAAGTTTGCTCAATAATTCTGATCTTTTCCGACATGAGTGGCAGATATAAGCCTAAAATTGGCACATATATTGCAGCCTGAAGCTAGCAATCTAAGTTATTAAACTTACCATATCCAGCTAGAAGCTGGAATGCACTAGCCTAAAGCTAGCAAGTTTTAAGTGTTTAAATACACAGTTTGCACAGCCCGAAGCTGAGATCAACTAGAAGTTGGTTGATAAATATGTAATTTATAGCTAGTATGCTCCAGCCAGAAGCTGGTAAATAATCTTCCTAAGTCATCATATCCAGCCTGAAGCTGGCATATATATATAGCAGTCTGAAGTTGGCACCAACTTGAAGTTGGTACATGGAATATTGTTTGGTTTGACCGGTTGGGCCATCTCGGGTCAATAATGATGCACAAAATTTATTTGGTCATTCATTGAAAAACCAGAAGTTTTTACAATCAATGAATTTCCATGTATTTGTTTGCTGCGAAATTAATAATACGGCCTTCCTAAGATGAGATTGGCCTAGACCAGCAAGTTTGGGATTAATTCTGGGATATGAACGCGGACTGATAAATCCGCTGTGTTGACCATCTAGGTAATTTTTACGATGCATCGACTAGATGGTCCATTGTGTGACGCAAGTTGGCATTGTGCGCACTTGTTTTAATGATTAAGCCACTTGCGGGTACATATCCCTAATTATGTTATTAGACTATATGTCTAAATAATGCTGGTATATTTCTTCAATGGATAATGTATATCATTGGAAATAAACCCAAACAGATCTGGGGGAACATTGACAATTGATTGCAGGACCATTGATGAAATATGACTATTTGAGAAAATGGTATTTTACATGCAGCAACACTTATGTGCATCAAGCCAAACAAAAGGTCTCCCCATTTAATTGGTTCATGGTCACTAGTAACACCCATCTTCGGACCATTGGTTATACAGTATATAATGTTCCACCACAGCATAGTAAAATTGGTCCTTAAAGAAGGTTGGGAATAGATGTTGGGTATAAAAATCTACATCAATTACAAAGTAATTGAAACCATTGATTAATGATTGGAGATTTGTTTATTGTTAATTTGGTGAAAGAGTTTACCCAACATCAGGGGGAGAAAATAAGCAGCTGGATCAAGATATTATTGAAATACATTATCAATATATAGTTGTTGATCCTCAAACGAATTTGTGTGAACATGAAGTTCAGAAGATGATTCATTTGCAACATA
Organism: Turnera subulata; assembly: GCA_028386065.3. Classification (NCBI taxonomy): domain Eukaryota; kingdom Viridiplantae; phylum Streptophyta; class Magnoliopsida; order Malpighiales; family Passifloraceae; genus Turnera; species Turnera subulata. The sequence goes on along the minus strand of JAKUCV010000496.1, from coordinate 118,694 downwards.
TTAGTAAGTCAATTGCCAGACATATTTATTGATTTGAAAAGTGTGACCATACCAGCTGCATATGCTCCTGTTCAAATTAATGTTCCAGAAGAACAAGTATAGTATGCAAATGAATCTAAAGTACGCATAAAGCGTAGAATATACTCGGTTCCAAAAGAAAAGAAATTCTCGATAGAGAAAAAGGAGCAAAGAGATAAGATGGCCCCAGTAAGAAAATAAGGCCTCCAGTAGAGGTTTGTATTAAAATTCCTCAAGAAGAGGAAAATCCTCCAAAAGAGGTTTTCTGACACAGATTGATAAAGTTCCAGAAGTAACACAAGTATCTGAAATAAATAAAAATGATGAGATCTCAATTACAGTGTCAGGAATGTGATGCAACCGACGTGAAATAACTGTCGACGGAATATTTGTTTTATTTATAATATAGCGCTAAATAAAAATGAGGATCATGAACCTACATTGATGAATGTAGGCGCAAAAACGATTGGCCAAAAATAAGAGAAATGTAATTAAGGCTGTGTTGGACTTGCTTGTGAAGCGAGAAATTTTCGGACCTAAAGTCCATACACCAGATGGTGTAAAATTGATCAGTCGTAAAAAGGGTATTTGTGCGAAAAGATAATGAGATATAAAAGCACGGTTTTTATAGCACAAGGTTTTACCCAAATGAGCTGATATTAATTATGAGGAGATGCACTCCCCTGTGGTGGATGCAATTATTTTTATAAGTCTGGCATTATATGAAAAGAATTAGAAATGCATCAAATGAATGCTTTTACAGCCTACTATGGATCCATAAGTCGTGAAATATACATGAAGATCCCTAAAGGATCCAAGTTGTCTGAAGCAACTAAAAATATGACTTCCAAGTGGAGCATATGTTTAGTGATTGGAGCTCCAGAAGAAGCTTCCAAATACCGTGCTATTAGATAGGTCCTGGAGTACCCTGTCTAAGTACAATATGTATTGTTTGTAACAGAAAGCCTGAAGCTTTTGCTATAAATACATATTCTATTATCTTGGTATATGGAATTATTTTAACCTTGTGAGGCCAAGGTGCATCTAGTTGGTTTTGCAGATGTAGGTCTTTTATTTGATCCACATAAATCACAGGCAGATACATCAAGCATCATTGTGACCAGAAAACAAAGTATCGTTGTTGTCTCTTCAAATAATGGAGAAATTGTGTTCATACATGAAGTTAGCCGAGAATGTGCTTGGTTAAGATCGATGATGCAGCATAGTCAAGATTCATATGGATTAGTTAGCGAGGAAGATGTTCCAACGACGATTTATGAAGATAATGCTAGCTGTATTGCCCAATTGAAGGGAGGATACATCAAGAATCATTCAAGTGACATCTGGCAGATTTATTTACAAAATCAATTCCTACTACAACTTTTGAAGAATTGATGAAGAGGATTGGTTTATGGAGGATTCGAGATATCAAGGGATGCCAAAATCAGGAGGAGTAGAATACGCACTGCACTCTTTTTTCCTTCACCAATTTTTTTGTCTCACTGCGTTTTTCTTGGTAAGGTTTTTAACGGGGCAGTACTTCCTAAGCGTATTCTATCAAAGGTGCAATGACATTTAAGGGGGAGTGTTATAAATAGATTATGGTGAATGCCATTATTACCATCCAGTAAAACTCATTTTTACCATACCCGAATTTACTCCCGGTAAATATTTTACCCTTACACCAAACTTCTACTTGGAATTATCTCTTTGGCTAATTACCCTCCATAATTCCATTTGTCCTAATCCTAATATCATCTTTCTTTACCTAACATCCCTTTGATTTTATCCTTTTAAATTAATCATACTTATTTGTTTTTATCCTCCCATTTCCAACTATAAATACCCCTTCATTCCTTCACTTTCATACACTTACAACCCACCATAAATTTCACTCTCTTCTCATTCCATACACTTCTCTTCCAATCTCCCTCCATCTAAATTTATTATTCTCCTACATATTATTATCAAAAGTGTATTATTATTACCAAAGTTGTATTACCTTGATCAAGTTTGTATTATTCCATCAAATAGTGAAAATCTCCCCCAATTTTATAACAATAATTGATAAAAATATATATCTTGTTTCTTCCTTGAGAAAAACAATCTACCTCTACTTATATGGCGTAGATTGAAGAGTATCTATTAATTAATTTCTAAATAGTTTTACTTGCGGCGATCTTTCTTTTTTGACCATCCAAGTGCACTAAAGAGCTACGTAGAAAAAAGTTATTCATATTAAATTCAGATATTAGTACTTAATCACTCAGGGACACATTTACTTTCCTTTTTTTTTTTTAGTTCGATCCATTGCATGGTGTACGTTACGTTGAAGCCCATCTAGACGTGACCACAAGAAGATCTTTGACAATAAAAATGATGATATAGTGATATGATACTGACCATATAACTCGAGGAGAGGATATTTGGGTACTTAAAGGCCGAAAAAGACCCACCGCCAACTACTACGACCTAGCTCAACAAAAATCCTCCAAGGCCGCATTAAATCCGGGAGATAGAATGGGGCATCCTTGACATGAATTATTCAACTTTCTCAACCACTTCTGTTGGGGGAAGAAATAGGAAAAAAAATTTATGAGAAAGGAAGTTTTTTTTTTTTGTCGAAATATGAGAAAGGAAGTTAACTAACCTCACCCCACGTAAGAAAATGGAGAATATCTTGTCAAATTTAATGTTATGGCAGTGTTTTTTACTAAATATATATCTAACCACCAGTTTTAATTGAAAAGAAACTGATTATGACTTGATTTTGTTGGTCGTATTTTTTGTTGTTGATTTTAATGTAAGATCTTGCATTAAATGCCAATCTTAATTTATTTGTCGGAGGAGGATCCTAGAGAATACAAGTAAAATCAACGTGCGTTCTCCCAGCTGTTCTGTGTTTACTAACCCTTTATTCTATGTACACCTTTTTGGGTGTCTTGGCAAACTCTACGGATCAGTATCATTACTTTTTTTTTTTTTTTGTCACAGATCAGTATCATTACTTGGATGTCTCAAATTATGCTTATTATCTAATCGGCCCATTCAGTTTTTTTGGCTGAATTTGATCCAGCAGAAAATCTTTACTGGGCCATGATTGATTAATGTTTTTTTTTACCTTGGTCGATGCCGGGAATGCGGAGAGCACATGCAAGTGAAAAGGACTTGCACCAAATCTTGTCCATGGAACTTGACTTGTCGTTTAGCATTGTGGAATAACAATGCTGTTGTAGTATAAAGTAGCACCAAATAATTTACCTAACCTCGCTGAAATATTCAATCTTCTAATCATAAAAACAGACAAACTGGGTACCTGATGCATATCTATTAAGTACTACTTAATTGGTAGTAAAGTCAATCTGTTATGATGACATATCACTCGTTAATCATATATATATACAAGTTCTGTTGGTGCATCGATACAGATAGTATAAAAGCAACGGGAGAACTTGCTCCACTGTTTGGAATTATACAATTGTCTTGTATGCCTTTTGTTCTTCCTTTTTGGGTAAAGTCTTGTATCTTCTTATTTGGCATCCACGGAAAGCATAATTAGTTGTTGATATGTGGAATTGTATTATTTCCATCGCATCATTGTAGTTTTTTCTTTTTTCCAAATCATAATCATTGGATGACTGGATGTTAAGGGCCAAGGAGTTGTGGCTAGCTAAATAATTTAGCATTTCTCTGATTCTATCCCTCTACAAAAATGCCAAATGAAAGCAAGAATCAGGTAGGTTGTTAATAAGGAGCAAATATGATAATGTTCAAAGAAGAGGTTAAATGGGCAAAAATAAACAGGCGAGGGACCAAGAATCAATGATCAAGGGAGTGTTTTGATGTAAAAAGACTGAATATGACTGTTAGAGAACATTTGTCTGGCAATATATGAGAAATTAAATGGACATGATCGTGAGAAACTGATTACTCCTCCTGCACACAAAGTGGGGGATGGACGTGGAGAAGACAGACTAGAGAGATCGGCATTAAAAATACAACATGGGGGGAGTGGTTGTTATGGAAGTGGGGCTTCATGCCATGTGTTTATGTCTTTCCAGCTTCGTGCTTAATTATGTTTGAGAAAATAGATAGGGGTAATCATCGTGGACTGATTGGTAGGGTACCCTGAGTTCTTATGGCAGCCTAATATTAGCTACGTAATCCGTTCTTGAGGACTGAAATGCAACCTGCCGGGCAAGAACACAAACACATGAATAGTCTTTTAGACAAGTGTTAGCTAGTTAACAAATCTGTCTGTTTCTACCAAAAATAAATAAATCTGTCAGTTAGACAAGAGTTAGCTTGATAATGAACCCTGCAAAGTCCGTTTGGTATGGATTTAAAAGAAAAAACAGAACATTAGGATTTAGCCTAGACAAGAGTTAGCTTGTTAATAAACCCTGCAAAGTCCGTTCGGTATGGATTCAAAGACAAAAAGCCGAACAATTTGGATTTAGCTAGGCAAATGGAGGAGTTAATATGGCGTCCAGTAACATTCAAAGGTAAGCAGTTCCAAGATAAATTAATATATGATGCAATCCTACTATATCATTTCCAAAACTAACTAGAGATTTCTCTTTTTTATTGCCTCCCTACTTTCACTTCTGATACTTGGTAGCTGCCTCCAAGGTCCGTACGACCTTTCATTGGCAGCGGAAGATAGCTTAAGTTCCCCGGGACAGGTAATACACCACAAGGCGATGCTTGGAATACCGCAAACCACGAGCACTTATCAGCAGATGCATCTCAATGCTTCCATATCTTATGAAATTAGACTAAAGAATATAGCAAATATAGAGTACTAGACAAATTTACGAACACAACAGCCTAAAAACAGCATTAAAAGTATTTCACCTCACTAGCATCAGAATAGTTTTCTCCTTCATACCAGCATGATTGATGATAAGGAAGCATGGGATAACCCTTCTCATTGTCAATGGACGTTTCCAAAAAAATGGATGAGCGGTAATGGATGTTGACCATGTCTTTCTGGAAGTTGTTAATAATTCCTCCGTGACTAAAACCGTCCACGCAATTCTCGTACTTGTCTTTAGTAAGATTGTTTGATCTTACTTCTTTGCTTCCAGGAAATTCAAGGGCATGATAGGTGAGCAAAGAGTGATTTACCGATAAACTTTTGTGTCCCAAATCAAAGTCAATATCTGTAGAAGGGTGATGAAGATCCTCATCCAGAAACTTGCTCATAAACCAAATGTAATTCTGTGGAGAAAGGAACATGCTGCTTCCCTTGCTTGAAGTGTCATTACTGGAATATTCCACAGGATTCAGAAGGTTTGGTACAGGCAGAATTAAATCATTCAGAAAACCAACTATATCATCCTTAGCTCCAAGGGAATACTGTCCAATGTTATGGCCAGTGAAGCTGGTTGGCGAGGAGCACTGCAGGGAAGATAGGTACAGAGGATGATTTACGAGAAAGGAAGGTGCAAATAATTCACTTGCGGTGATACTGTTATGAAGATCCTGTCTTTCATCACCGACTTGTGAACTTGATGAAAACGGATACAAGGTAAGCTCTTTATTTTGACTAGTAAAGGATTTCTTTTCCTTGTCCATGCTGCCCCCGTCCCAATCTAGCATACGAGCATGTGCCTCTCTTTCACAAAACGATCCATGAGGATTACTCTGCTCTATTCTATGACCAAATGCAGGAGATCGATAGTTCTCTGTCCCAAACCCTGAAGATGAGCCCCCCTCGATGCATAAAATAGAAATGTTTCCATCACTTAAATCGCAGTCAGGCTCATATATTCCATTCTCAAGGTAGGTTTTATGGAAGTGACAGACTGGAGAGTTGAAGTCTGGGAGCTCTCGCTCTCTTGGTATTTCCAAACGATAAGAAGGCTGGTCAATACCAAAGGATGGCATACCATCAAATTCAACAAGGTTCCTTGCAGGCATGTGAAGCAATTGCTTGGAGCAAATATCTGATTCAGGAAAAGCAAATAGCTTGGATCTCGCACCAATCTGTACTCCCCTCCAATCTTTGAAACGCTGCATCAAAAACTATAGTTGCAGAATAAAGACGTTGAAGAATTTATGCAAATGAAAACAGTAAAAAACATACGTTATCCTCATCTCTCCAATGACTTCTCTTGGGAGAAATATCCGATTCCAAACAGATACGTGAGCTGAATCTGTTGTCAGTCTCCACTTCCCTTGTTTTCAGAGCCTTGAACCACTGCCATAGAAACTTGGATGGATCAATTGCTAGCATTGAGTAATCTAAACCACTGAAAGAGCATAGCGATCATACTTTTTCCTCATCATTCCAATTGAATTTGCTGAAGTCACAGTCTGATTCAGGAAAAGCAGATAAATCAGCTCCAGCACGACTGTCCACTTTGCCTCCCTTGAAAGCTGTAAAACACTGCAAGTAAAATTAACGTTGCTTAACTACTAATGTCAAAGAAGCTATGTCCATTCAGAAACTATAAGGCCATACTTTATCCTCATCGCCGTAAGGGAACAGCTTTTTGAGAAGCGCAGAAACAATATCATACCTGCACATATTCTTAAAAAATCCATGAGAACACAAAAAGTGAAATGGAAAATGAAATCAAAAGACTCATTAAGCTTGATGCGGCTAACCCTTTGGCGCAGAAGTCTTCAATTTCGGGAAAAGAGGTATCTGCAACCAATTGACGTAGTTTCTGCCGTTTATTGTAAAAGAGTTCCCCAGGGCAGTACTGAGCCTCTGAAGATGTGAAAACAAGCAACAATTCAACATTCTCTCTATTAAAAAAGAATCAGAATTGCAAGTTCAACCAGAAAGAAAAAGAATAATGGTCCGCAAAGATACCAGAACCAATTCTCCCAACTAAAGATGTTTTCGAAGGCCAAATAAAAATGGAATATCAATAGATTGGGTTCATCAACATGAGAAGATGGCTCCGGATAAATTTGTGTTGCCCAGAAGGTTTACAAATAAGAAAATTTGGAAGAACCAAAAAGAAGTCCCCAACTATCAAAAGATCCTTCTGTTCACCGGATCTCATAGTTACTCAAATAAGAGCTTCGTAGGTTAAAAGTTAACTTATTTTACCCCCAGGTCTCAAGGTGCCGTCATTTTCATCCTCATTTCTCTGCAAGCATTGTATATCCACCAAGGTTGGACGGGTGTCTGCCAACAGAAAAGAAACAACATTTTGTAATCAGATGCACAAAGCGTGAAACAACAATATTATATAAATGAGAGAGATTCTTCTTCTCATTTTTTTTAAGAAAAGATAACTGGAAATTGCTGCTTGTCTTTCGGATGATGCACCTGACTTCTTGCACTCATTACTGGCAGATGAGTGAAATGAGGCAAAAGTATCAGGCATAACAATTTTGACAGATGATGATGACCTGAAGCCCTGATACCTATTCCTGACAATGTTGCTTCTCTCTGCATATCAGTTGAACACACAAGGAGTAAAAAGAAATTCCAGTCCAATGTAGACACAGTGGCAGTTGTATTGAAACAAAACAAAAAATCAAGGGTTGAATGCTTAGCATACAGCCAAACAAACCCATGGAATTCTGTGGAGAAAAATATTTACGAGCCCACCTTCTGAACAGCCAGTCAATTCAGCTTCATTTGATTTGCTTCTATCTTGACGCAGCGAATCCGAACAAATTTTGTGAGCAGCATTTTCCTTCAACTTCTTAAAGAACGCAAACTCAGATGTTTTAGCATCACCAGCTGCATAAGAATGTCCTACCACCATATGATCAGCATCCCAAACCATATCCTAATACATTGCTAGATTCAATTAGAAACCTAGCTTTTTAACCACTCCACCTTCGATTCCCCCAACTCCCTTACAAATCAAAAGCTACAAACAAACATTGGCCAAGTATAATCAAAGTATCAAGAAAAAAAACAGTAACCAAAACAGAAGAACTCACATTTCAGAGCCCGGTCTCTTACGAAAGGAACCGGTGACGATTCCGGTGACTGTTCGTTTCTACGATCCACAAACCTCACGCTTCTTTTACATCTACCAACATCTACAGTGAGAAAGCAAATTAAATCGAACAACTTTAGCTGGTTAACATCTACAGTATAATCAACCAGCGAAAATTGAAATCTCTACCTTTTAAAACATCAAAACAATAGCAGAAACCTAAAACGAGCTATTCGCTGCAAATTTAACTAGAAGGTGATTACTCGTTGTTTAATGGGGGAGTTAAAAGGGGATAAATATGCATAACCGTGGTTTTCTGGAGATCCCGTGGCATCCGGTAGGGTTGTGGAGCTCCGAACGCTGCGGACGCCTCTTGGAAACGGAGCCGGAGCCGGAGCCGGGGCCGGTGACGGATGTTGGGGACTAGTTTCCGAAACTCTTCTCTTCATAATCTCTCTGATTAGTGCATTTTAGCACTTCTGCGCTTACGGGTTTAACGTTTAATGGAGCTTATGTTTTTGGCGCCAATACCACAACCGGGGCGCTTTGCTGCGTACTGGGCCTTGAGCCCAGGTGTGGCGACTCTGTAAGTTGAGCAGACCGCGCTGGGTTCTTTGCCCCACGATGATACGGTCCTGCAATGACCCAGTTTCCAAAGGCCCAAAGGTGTTCGGTGGACTCGCACTTCTTTTTTTTTTTTTGAGAATGTGGCAATAAATTTCTGTAATGAGTAATGACAAACTTTTGTTTTCCTTTTTTTTGTCAAACAAACTTTTGTTCATAAAACAACAATTTGTTGTATCTTTCTTGTTTATTAATTAGGGGAAAATTATGGAAATTTTTTTCCTTGAGTTGGTTTAAGTGATTACTAGAGGTAGGAATCAAAGTAAATTTAAAATCCTTTAGAAATGAATATCATGTACAATTTTCCTTTTTTCTTTAACAGAAGCTCTATTTTCTAGTCTTACGTTATATAAGGTCTTCTACATCATTTTATACGAGTTCAAGAAATCATGTCGACCAAAAAACAAAAAAAAAAGTTCAAGAAATCATTGCGTTTTTTTAAATCAGTAAAATAGGGATGAAACATAATTAATTAAAGGAAATTGAGGACGTGAGCCCGGGGCAATCCACCATGGCCCCGAGGGAAGAGGAGGGAGGGGGTGTGAGTTGTAACAACATTATCCAAAGGATCGAGATATGGTGCACAGGTGGCAGCACCCCAGTGGAGGAAACGGTAGACATAACTTTCCAGTTTCCAGGATCAGATAATTCTTCCCCCCAAAACCACAGAAAGTCACTTACATTAATTTCAAGCCTCTCAATCTGCAATTGTTTGTCTTTTGTTAAAACAAAGTCATTTGGCCTGCAACATATCCTCCATCATCATCAGGGAAAAAAAAAAAAGACAGAATCATGGCTAGCTGCAGCATGGCATCAGCTGCTACTGGGTTTGTTTTGACACCAAATGCTCCAGTCACTACAAACACAGCTTCAAGGAGCAACATGTTGTTTTTCTCTTCAAAGAACAACAACAACAACAACAACAACAACAACAACAGGCTGGTTGTGAGAGCAGCTGAGGAGGGTGCAGCACAACCTGCTGCCGCCGCCGCCGCCACAAAGCCTGCTGAAGCTGAGGCTGCAGCTCCACCACCACCCAAGCCTGCACCGATTGGACCCAAGAGAGGAACCAAGGTAATTTGTTGTTACCACCTATTGGAAGACTCGGCACCACCTTGACTTCCATATATAAAAGTAACGTGTATATTCAACTTGGATTGTCTTCCATTTCTTTCTTGTTTAAAGGATTGGTTATATATGCACGATTCTTGTAAAATATGAAGTGGTAGTTAGTATCAGTGATTCAGTCACTAATCCTTATAGGTCCCAGATTATTAATTAACTGGGGGTATAACTAGCTCTCATGGTAGAAGAAACTTACGAACTTCCTTGTCTGTTGTTAGTTCTGGCACAAATTTTATTTTTGGACTGTTAAGAGTATGAAACAATTACTGGGTCTGATCCATCAACTTAAGCTTTTGTTTGAAATGGTCACTTGACATGGACCAAGGGTTTCTTAATTGCCTTCTTGAGGGTAAATTAGATTTTAGAACGACATCTATCTTTTCTATTTGACCCGAACCTATTGTTCAAGGGGGTCTTACAGGAATAAATACATATCACTTGATACCTGATTTACAATGCCTAAATAATTTTTAGATGCTGTCAGGAAAACTTGTTCCAATATTACTCCAGTTCTCACTGGCTACTCCTACCAGAGGGGACCGATAAAAATTATTAGGCAAAGTGATGTCAGTATCCTGAAAAAGCAATCAGTCTTGGCAAAGTAATAATCTGCAAATGTCTGTGACCCTCAGGTGAAGATTCTAAGGAGAGAATCCTACTGGTACAATGGCATTGGATCTGTTGTCGCTGTTGATCAGGTCAGATCCCCTCTCTGTCTTTCTATAATCTATTTTCAGCACATGAAGGAATTATCTTAACTGCTGGTTTATTTTTGGACAGGATCCCAAGACTCGCTACCCTGTTGTGGTCAGGTTCAACAAAGTTAACTATGCAAATGTATCTACAAACAACTATGCCTTGGACGAAATTGAAGAAGTTAAATGAGTGTGATGTCTATTCTATTGTAATTTTGACTCTAATATTCTCTCCACTTTCTGGCTCAAGCTTCTCAATGTCATGAAATCTCTGTATCATACTCCACTGCTTCCCAATATTCCTTGTTATCTTTCTGTTATCTTATTTCTAGTAGAATAGGAGTTTTAAAATTTACTACCTCGACAAAAAGGAGATACCCAAGCCTTTGCGTGGTCCTCTGGTTCACATATTACCACGCTTTTTCCTTTACGCTTTCGTTCCATTTCCTCAAGAAAGTGAATCTGCCAGGACATTGTGTTTGCCATCGTGGCTCAAAAGATTGCTCATAGTATATAATAGACCAGACTGGATGCCTGTAATTAATTCGGGTACCATCATCATGGAAGATTATAGTCCAACGTCTACCAGGAATATGTGATCTTCTTGCATGGTTTGGCCTATAAATTTTTTTGAACTCGCTCTCAAAAAAACATTCTTGTGAACTAATCAACTACGGGCCTACTCTTTAATAAGATAGATGGTGAGGAGCGATAGCATTAGGATTGAGGAAATTCGCCCCTATCGCATGTAAAACAGCAGCTCGATTGGAAAACAGAACATAAAAGCACAAATCAAATGCCTGAAACATTGGAAAGAACAATGTCGGAGATTGTCCTTTCAAGAATAACCATGTTGAACCTAAAGAAGAAAAGGGGATTCATATACATTAATAATTAACACAATGTTGGCAAATAATCCTATATACTCCTAAGCAAATAATACATACTACAAATTTTATCCATAATTGACCTCTAAAACAAGAAAACAAAAACTTTGAAATGGATTTTCTGCTATCTTGCATCTGAAATTAGTCAAATGTCTTTAAACTCTCCCATCAAAGCCATCAAGAATGCCTGTCCACATTCCTTTTACTGGTGGCAATTGTGCGACAAAAGCATTCCAAGGAGGGTAACCAACACCACTGCCGCGGACGCGGCCATCCATGCGCAGAGACAGATACCTGCAGCATATGCAAAAGTGAGCAAGTTTCTTAATGCAAGTACTTTCTCCTGATTTTCCTGTGACAGGGAAGAAAATGCATCCAATGCTCCTCATTCTCACAACTATTTGCATACATGAAATTCATTGTTTGAGCAGGGAACAGGTAAGCATGCAATAGTAGGAACTCCATCTTGGTTACGCAATTAGCAAATGGGAAAAAGAACACATACACTGGAGAATCGGGAGAGACACCAGCCAGCTTCTTTTGCTCATCTAACCATCTGTCAGTTCAAATACATGTAATTAGAAATAGTTGAGGAAAAATGTTTAAAAAGAAAGAAAAAAAAAACAGTTATTGACAAAATCTTACTTTGACCACTCAGTGATATATACAGGAGCCAACTGCCAGAGCCGCTTCCTTTTGCTGGTAACTTCCTTCATTTCCTCACTCTCGTCCATCTCGAAAGTAGGTGATTCACCATCAGTAGCAAATGGCACCACTAGCACCCCTCTATCAAGAAGGCCCCGTGTAAAAGGCTCACTGAGCCTAAACGATTCCAATATGAAGGATTTAGGACCAGCACAGATCACCAGACGAGCAGCGCCTCTCAAAGAATTGACAGAGATAATCCTCTTTTCATCCACACGGAGCTTGAGATTTGAAAGACTTTCCTCTCTTGAAAGCCTGGCCAATTGTGCATTCTTAGCTTTATTCTCTCTGTAATATAGAAATGCAAAGACACCTACAGCTCCAATGTCTATTCCTAGACCTTTCAATATCTCAGGGACAGCAGCTGCTCTTGATGGATTGGCAAGTGCACCAATCAGTTGTGAGGTCGCTATTAATCCTCCCAGAGAACCACTTGCAATGAAAGCCAGATAAAAAAACATTCGGACGGAACGAAAAGGAGCAAGAACTTCACCCCTTATCTTGGCTGCAGAACTGAAGAACAGGTAAATTATAATGATTACACGGAAGCCTCAATTGTAAAAAGGACCTGATAGCAGAAGCATTCAATGGGAAAAGGAAGTCAGAAGGGAAATTGAGGATATATATCTTGGTTCCTTAAAAAGGTAGTTCAAGTAGCAAAACTGACTAAGCAAAATGCTGCAAATATCATTTTTCCTTATGGTGTTTGCATCATATGGGGGACACTAAGCATATGAGAACAACAACGATGTTTGTGAAAAAAACATGGGGCAAATGCGAGAAAAAAAAAGGTTTGCCACATTATATTTGCATAACTGCTGTGTGCTACTTTAGTGAGAACTTTTGACACCATTTTATGTGCAAAAAATATGAGAGTATGACAGTAAGAATATAGAGGTGGCGCAACGACGAAAACAGTTATGTTTGGCGGGTTTCTCAGTGCAGCCACGTAGTTAGTCTTTGGGGTTGGAAACTTGCTGCTTTAATGCCGCAATCTATTTGCTTCATGAATGAAGATGTAGGTGTTGAAAAAGGGAAAAAAAAAAAACAAAACAAAAGAGAATTGTGGTGAACGACAAAAATATTTAGACTAAAGCTTCAGAAGTCCTTACACTGGTAAGTACATAGCAAAACAAAAGAGGCAAACATCCCCAAAACCCAGGAAGCAGAGGCAGAAAATTATAGTACAACACCCAGAACCCACTCCACCAGACGTCAAATGATATCTTTTCTTGAATGCACCATCCCAAAATTGTAAAACATATTCCTAAACCAGGCGGTTAAAGCCTTCATTTGCAGGGGAAAGAGTTGGATAACTCTCTGATTCGTCAGGAAAAATTCCACTATTCGTGCTACGCTATAAGATGTCGTCTCAGCAGCATTTGTCAATGGCATCACTTATCTTTGTTTCAAATTCCAAATAAATCAGCCCGAAAAGGTGACAAACACTCATCCAATCACACCATTCTAGACATTTCAGACGCTGAATTCAAAACTCAAATGCTTCTAGAACATCTTATATTATCCACAATCCATAATCAGACATGGAACCAAAGCACTCTTAGAAGGAGTCAGCCTTGGTTTTCTGTAGGATCAAAGCCAACAGAAGGAACCCTCCTCCACTCAATTGCCCAACTGAGCCAAACAACATAAACCAATCAGCTCTCTTCGCAGAAAACAGAACTCCCACTTCATATGAGAACAGCCTAACCTTCATATGTTGACATCAACAGTTTCCTTATCATCTGATTACTTCAGTCAGCTTTCCTGACTAGCTAATTTGATGAAGATGGAATGCAAAACAAGAAACAGGAAGACATAAAGATACACACAAACGAGAACTGGGGATGACCAACCTGACCTCATTGGAAGGAGAAGGCTTGTTGGCGGCAGAACATGTAACCGTGCAACACTTTAGCTTCCTGTGGGGGATGTAATTGCGATCAATGCAAGTAAACAAGGTGTTTCTGCAACGAATTATCTGTCTAGTACTGAAGCTTAAAGGCTTGCAGTTTGTGCTGTTGTAGTAGTACAAATAAGGGGTTCCAGTAATATTGCAAGAAACATGAGCCATGAACCGAAGACAAGGCCACTACCACTGCAACAACAACTTTTGTGTGTTTCCCAGGTAATTTAGAACTTAAGGGGAGGAATTGACACTGTGACAGTGTGGTAGGCAAAGGCAGTTAAATACCAGAACTTCTTGTTGCCTCGTTGGATGATGGTTATAGCGCCACGCTTTGTTGCTCTTTGCCCCGATGCACAGTGATCGTTTATTTTTTTTTTATTTTTTTTATTGGGCTAAGCAATACGTGAATTAAGAACATGGGCTTAATCAGACGGCTCTGTTCATGGGCTGAATCATCAAAGTCCATGTCCCTCTAGTCTGCTATTCCTTGTCAAAGTTCTCTACATTCGTCTCTTTCGTGGCAACTCACCATGTTCCAAAAACGTATATAATTCTTAATACCTGAAGTTAAATTATTAAAGAGGTCATCCAAAAATTAGTTGTTAGTCAAATTAGACAACAGCAAAAATCAGTTATTTAATAATCTTTCAGGCAAGAGACGTAGTGCCCAAGCAAAATTGCTCACCCAATCCGCCGTATAAAAAAGTAGCTGGAATGGAGATAAGAAGAACAGACTTGCACAAAATGGCAGAAGTGAAGCTACATGGAACTTGGCCTAGTCCATTTAGTTACAGAGTGATTTGGGCTCTGAAACTAAAAGGGGTGCACTATGAATATGTAGAAGAGAATCTAGCAAACAAAAGCGAGCAACTTTTACAGTATAACCCAGTTCACAAAATGATCCCAGTGTTGGTCCACGGAAGCAAGCCAATAGCAGAGTCCGTTGTCATTCTGGAGTACATAGAAGAGACCTGGCCGCAGAATCCCTTGCTTCCAGAAGATCCTTATGAGAGAGCCATGGCTCGGTTTTGGACCAAGTTTGGAGAAGACAAGGTAATTATAATCAAACTTATGCTATCATTAAACAATCAAAATTCTTCCACTCTTTGGCTTCAAGCATTTATCAACGGAGCTTATGTATGTGTACTATATATCTGCAGAGCCCAACATTCTATCAGTTCTTCCATAATGTTGGAGAAGCGCAAGAGAGGGCGATAAAAGAATCCCAAGAACTTCTTGAAATCATAGAAGAGCAAGGTCTTGGACAAAAGTTCTTTGGCGGGGAGCAGATTGGATTAGCAGACATAACCTTCGGTTGGTTAACTTGGTGGCTTCAAGCCATGGAGGAAGCAGTAGGTGTCAAACTACTGGAACCTGACAGCTTCCCTCGCTTGTGCGCTTGGACTGAGAATTTTAAGGAAGTTTCTGTCATCAAAGAGAACCACCCTGACTACGATGAAATGGCAGCCTATTTCAAAAGCCTAAGGCACTTATACACCCAACCAGCGACTTCGTAGACCATAACCTTTTCTGCTTCATTCCAGCATAGAATCTGCTGTCCTTTTCTGTTTACCTTAAATTTGTGTTATCTGGTATGTTTTAAAAAAATAAAAACTAGAGGCTGCATTCCGCTGGAGTAGTAGCTTTAGCTTTAGCTTTAAAATACCAATTTATCTGCTGTCAATCAAAGAGTAGTCTTAACTTCCATCTGCCAAAAAGAAGAACTACCATCTACCGTCAACTACAGACTGAAAAGAAGAAGAGGGGGAAAAACTGAAAGTTGAAAGGTTTCCGTTATGTATGTTAACCAATTGGTTTTGATTCAGATATTACAAACAAGGGGGAGAACGTAATTTCCTAGGAACAGAACATATATAAGTTAAAAGGTTCAGTCTAACTATAAAGATCCATACAAGATGAATTGCAATTTGCAAATCTATGAAAACAGTGTTCACAATACTGCAACAAATGAGTATGTAACTGGCCACTCTTCTCGGTTGGTCCACCATTTCTGAGGTAGTATTTCCCGTTGATAACACGAAGATGAGTCTATGCCTGGGAATTCTTAGCTTTAGCTTCTGACAACATGGGTTCAAGTTCACCTTTCCGATGCAGCTTCAACGTGTCTGCCAAAAGAAATGAAGAAATATTATTTGTCGAAACTTTAGGGTCTACCATTCCTAAAAATGCAGTCAATTACTAGCCAAGAAACCTCACAGAAAATCTTAATGGCTAGATGCAAATGAGAAATTCATTTGTCTTCTTCAGGTCAAAAAAGTTGGAATTGGGAAGCTGTTTCAACAGCAGGAAACATCAAAGATTAGAAATGAAAATTCTGGGATGCTCATTGCTTGTAAGAAAAGAAGACAAATAGCAATTGAAGCTATGAAGCACAAGAAAACTGCAATTGAGTGAGATAAGAGATTTCGTTGTTATTAAACAAAAGAGATTTCGTTGTCTCGAAATTAATGTTCATGAGTAGTCTGAAAACAACAATATAGGCCCAGAGTAAATAGGAACGAGCTTCTAGCTCAATGGTACTCTTGAAAGCATATACGACGCCAAGAGGGATTGAGGTCTCAGCTTCAAGTCTCAACTTAGATTTCCTAATTATATTTATACAAAAATGAAGAAGAAGAAGATGAAGAGTGTACCTGTGCACCCCCCAATGTGCTTGCCACCTGCTCATGAAAAGGAAAAACATAATGGGCCTTTGTTAGCAGCCAATTAACATCCGAATACACAGGAAAAGTCAAAAAAAGAGGGGCAAATTTTCCACAATTCATCAGGAAGATGTTTTTAAAAAGAAGCAATCCCCGAGTTCATAGAAGACATAGGCATTAGCCATTTTGCGGCATGTATGAACAGCATCTTCTTTTCAGTGCAATAAAAGAATTGAGTTGTAGTTCACGGAGAACAATGCTGATACCATGCGATATTCACAATGATTCATATCTCTCTGACATCAACCAACATGGCACCCTAATTCAGACAGCTTAAATGGAAAAACTTAACGCAACCGATAAATATTCTTGACGATCATGATGGCAGCACAACACAGAAACTCGATTGGCACAAAGAATTGATTAATGACTTAATCTAGGTATATATGATGTAGTTTCGCCCATCGAGGTGGCATACTAAGTAGTTAGTGGTTCATAGTCAACCGAAGAAGACATCTTTTCTTCTTTCCAAGTTATGATACTTAGCGCTGGGAGAATATGATATCAAGATCTGCAGGGTTGACACATGCACATAATTAGACATAAACATTCTTATACTGACAGCAAATTCATCATTTAGTTAGTACATGCTTCTGAGTTTTCACCAAGACCAAAGAAATCCATGAGAAACGCTGACAAGCCAAAAAAGAAACACAATCCTGCTTAGTCCTCTGAAACTTGTGGTCCTGCATCTTATACCCTTTGTAACCTTGACTGATACAAGGGTGGAAATGCGATAACCAAATGCTTGGGTCTCAAAATTATTTGTGTAGCATGCCATTATAGGTGAAAGGGCATGACAACAAGGCAAATAAGCACGGTCACACACGTATGCTGCTCTCACTAATTTCATGATTAGCATGTCAGAAATGAGCTTTCTCACCTTTTGCACACATCAACATTACTACACTTTATCCGTTCATCAAGCCAACAACAAACGGAAAATAGGCACTACTTTCTGCCCCTCATTAATTTTCTTAATAAAAAAGGAGATATACTATTAACCACAAAGGGAGAGGGGCAGGCTAATAAAATAGAAAATGAAAAGCACTACTAACCAATAAACACATTTGGAACAGTGTGCTGTCCGGTAAGCCTTTCTAATAGTTTCTGTATCTGAGGTCCTTGGGCACCTGAAAAGGAAAATAGGCGAAAGCAATTGTTAACTTTTCAGGGTTGGATCAAAATAAATACAAAATCAATGAAAACACACTAAATTTGCATGCTTTGCTCCTGTCAAATGAAAAAATAATAATTATCACCCCGTTCTGTAATTCAACAACTGTATCTGCAGACAGTTTTGTTCCAATAAAAACGACCATACCATAGATTGCACAATCACAAGAGAAATATATAATCATACAATGACATTAATTTAGCTTACGAACCCAATTCGTCCAATTCAATGACCAAAGGCTGCACATTAAGCTTCTTGAACAACACTTTCACCTCGGTAGAGTACCTTCAACGCAAAAACAAACCCATCAGATCATCTTCAAAAAAAAAAGGCCAAACTTTCATCCAAAGATCAAAACTTACAAAAAAAATCAAACGGGCAAACAAAAACTCACGAGCACCAACTTTTGGAGTAAACAACAACCGGGTTTTCAGAGACCGTCTTCCTCACGCTCTCTTCGAGCCTGGATCCAAACGAAGAAGATGGAGAAGAAGAAGAAGACGACGAAGAAGAGGACGAGGAGCACATGGCCCGAACCGACCCGGGTCGGTGGTACCTTGTGGAGCCATTGATGGGAAGGGCCCGGATGGTGGTGCTGGTTTGAAGGGCGTGATTGTTCTTGTTTGTGCTGTTGTTGGAAAGGAGGGTACAGGTCGTGGAGAGGACTCGAGAAGATTTGAGAGGGAGAGGTGTGAAATTGGTGAGATGGGATGTGACCGCCATTGCTGGGTTCGGTGGTTTCGGTGCTTTTGATGTTTCTAAAGAATTCTGCTTTGGGTGTTAATCCTTTTGCTTGTTTAAGGCGTTTATTTGGAGATGGAGCATGTGAATGTGAATGTGAGTTTTTATTTGCATTTCCATGTTTCTGGGCTTTTCCAGCCAGTGAAGGTTCTTCTAATTATGGACTTGACCGTTCTGCTTTCGTGGTTGGGTTTTCTTTCCTTGCTAAGTTTCATTTTTTCTTACTTTTTTTATTTAACAAAAAAGAAAAGAAACAATATTGTTCGTTCGTTTAAATTGTTCAAAAAAATTTCTTGTTTACGTTCAAATAAAATTTGTTTATTTTCTTGATAGAAAAATTTATCTTTTTCTTGAAGAAAGTTATTTTCCAAACGCTTTAAAAGTGCAACTCGCAGTGGAAATCTTGAAAATCACTATTCATTTCAGTCTTTTATATTACACCTCTCCAACTATTTACTAACCAATTTTACTTGTAACAATAATAATTTTTGAGTTATGCACCAAAAACAAATTGAGTTGATGCCCTGTTCTTGTCCATCCGGCCAAGCCAAGCGTGCAGTCTTTGAATTTTTTTTTTTTTTGGAATCAGATGAGATGAGAAGAATTGCAAAGGTGTAAAGTGAGGACCATTAAGGTAGCTAAAAAGACAATGAGACATCCAACCGGCACCTCAGCAAAATAAGTGATCCCTAAAGGTAAAGTAAAACCATGCTTAGCTAGCCAATCGACACAAGAGTTGGCCTCCCTAAAGACATGGACCAACTGCACCACCCAGGGAAGATGCAACAAACACTGGCGAAGAAGGTCCAAAGAATCCATCTCAGCCAACACATGGCGATATCCCAAATCAAAAGCCAAACGTAAACCAACAAACAAACCCTATAATTCTGCATTCAAAACAGAACATGAACCAATATTATAAGAAAAGCCACAACCATAATAAGCCTAAATAGAAGCAATTGGATTGAAGGGAGGTCTCACCGCTCGGAAACCCCACTGATTGCGCCACAACCATAGGCGCCAACATAAGACTCCAAAACACATCCGCCAAGAAGCCCCATCCCAAACCACCAGAGACAATGACAGATTATACGCCACCCAGGACCGAATACAAGAGAAAGAAAAGAAGCCCGTAGGGACCAACACACCAAAAGACTCCCACAAAATCCTAGCGAATCGGCAATCCCGCAAGACATTCAATGAAGACTCATCTGCCAAGGAACACAAGGGACAAGTAGGGGAGTTACCAAAATGGCGCTGCACCTGCCTCACATTAGTGAGGAGATAATCATGAGCCGCCAACCAGAGGAAAGACTTGACTTGTTGGGGCCCAGGCCAACGCCAAAATACAGCCCAAACCGGATCTGCCACACCAGAAACTACACCCTCTATAGCCTAGTAGGCCGACCTGGTAGTGAACTGACCAGAAGACGAGTGCCGCCAATAGACAACATCAGTCCCTGCACCCTCCCAAGGATAACTAACACCTATAATTCTCAAGCAGACTGAGGGGGGTAATAAATTTTGAAACCGTGGCCAATCTCACATACCAGAAGGAGTTACAAACTCGGCCACTGGCTTGGAAACATCCTCCACAGGTATCGGGCCAGTTGCCGAGAGATGCAAAGGACCCACATCCTCCACCAAAGAATCCTCCCAAAAGTGAACCGCCAAGCCATCACCAATTGCCCACTCAAGACCACTGAACACCAAAGGCCAAACCCCGCCACAAAGAGGAGCAGGCCCCAAATGAGATAGACTCAGATACTGGCTCTCGCAGGCGTAAATATTTGGCCCGGAGGACACGGACCCAAAGAGAGGAAGGTGACGCCACCAAACCCCACCCTAACTTAGCCAGTAGGGCTTGGTTCTGAGCTTCCAACCTGCACAAACCAAGCCCCCCAACTGATATAGGTGAACATATAAGATGGACAAATGGATGCGACAGACCTCCTCCAAAGAACCCCTAATAAACCCACGATATAAACTTTCCAACTCTCTAATCACAGACCTCGGGAGAAGAACAGTCTACATAGTATACATTAGCAAAGCTGAAATGACAAATTGTGCCAAAGTAATCCTCCCTGCAAAAGACAACAACCTTCCATGCTAGGAAGAGAGGCACCGAGCCACTCTCTCATGAACATCCACATAAGTCTGTCGCGTAACCCGCTTATGAATCAGTGGAACACCTAAATACCTCCCTAAATCATCAGAGATAGTAAATCCCAAACCAGAGTGGAATAGATCACGCGTAGAGGAGGGGACACTGGTGGAAAAAAAATCTGATTCTTGGAGGCACTCACCTTCTAACCTGACCAAGAACAGAAAATTTCCAGACAGTCCCTGATGACCTGAATCTGACTCACATCTGCCTTGGCAAAGAGTACCATATCATCAGAAAAGAAAATATGGGACTAAGAAGGACCCCTAATTCCCAGAAAGGCAGGCCTCCAGCTACCCATAACCACCAGGTGAGAAATCAAATGACTGAGTCGCTCCAAACATAGCACATAAAGATAAGGAGAAAGTGGATCCCCCTGCCTAACCCTACTAGAGGTCCGAAAAGGAGAGGTAAGGGACCCATTCCAAATAATCTGCATCTCAGTATTAGACACACACCTCATAATAATGTCCACAAGCTGTGAGGTAAGCCCTACATCAGTTAGAGTATCCCTATCTTGATGGCTACTATCCCCTTCTAACCCCCACGGACCCGCATGGTATACATCACCTCCTGGACAATAATAATATTATCTGTAATATGCCGACCTGGTAAAAAACTACACTGGGTGGGAGCCAGCAAACTATCCAACCAGGGCTTCAATCGGTTAACAATCACTTTAGTAAGCACCTTGTACAACATATTGCAAAGACCAATCGGCCGAAATTGAGACATAAACTCAGGCTTATCTACTTTGGGCAATAACACAAGGTTAATGCGGTTCATAGAGGAAGACCAAAACGAGCTTGAGAACAACCCTTGGATGAAAGAACACACAATAGACTAGATAACAGCCTATTGAGATTGAAAAAACAAAGTATGAAAACCATCCGATCCAGGTGCCTATAAGGCCCCACTATCAAAAACAGCCCGGGTAATCTCCTAGGGTGTTAACGGGCAAGCCATACCCTGCAGCACCTCTTTTGTAAATCAAGGGAAAAGACCAGTCAAATGAAAAGGTGGAGGTGCCATGTCCATCTCAGAAAACAAATTAGAATAAAACCGCACAGCCAACACCTGCAGCTCCTGTTGGTCAGTACACCACCGGCCATCCTCGTCCCGTAGGGCGGCCATAAAGTTATGCCGTCTACGAACCCCTGTATAGGCATGATAGAAAGTAGTGTTACGGTCCCCATCATTAATCCACTGACACCTAGACTTCTGGAACCATAATAACTCCTCCTGAGCCAAGACCTAAGAGTACTCCCTACTCAAGTCCTCCTCCAAAGAACTTAAAAAGCGTGAAGGTTTGAGTGACAAGTATGGCTGAATACCCGCAAGCCGCTTCATCAAGACCTTCTTACGCCTTACAATGTTACCGAACACCTCCAAATTCCACTCAGCCAACTCACTAGAAAGAGACTCCAGAGCATCAGAAACAGGAGAACCCGAAGCCCAATGAAAAGAAACAAAAAGTGCAAAATCAGGATGGGAAAGCCAAGCAGCCTTAAACTTAAACTGAGCACCCCCTAATGGACGTGAAGCAGTATGCCCACCCAAATCAATAAGTAGCGGGTTGTGATCAGAACACAAAACAGGCAAATGAAAAACCTGTGAAGAAGGAAAAGACTGCAGCCATAATTGGTTCCCTAAGGCCCTATCAAGTGAACGAAGGACCTTGAAAACCCAAATCCTCCAAACAACACTAATCAACACACCACTGAAATCGTCTACAATCCCGATGTATTGATGTGGTAGTACCCTGGATTTCAGCTGCAGACAAAACAACATTAAAATCCCCAGCCACACACCAAGGATGGGCCACAGAAGGAGCAATGGCACATAAGTTCTCCCATAAAAACTGGCGCATAACAGGCTGTGGACTCCTATGCACTGCTGTGAACTGAATCACCCCAAAATCACCCTGTAGCAGACAATGCAAAAACTGAAAATGCACAAACTATAACTGCACTGAGACATTATTCTTCCAAACAACCAAATATCCCCAGAAAAACCCCATGCATCTATGCAATGAGAGTTGGGAAAACCCAAACGTCGAACCACCATAGCAGCAGACACACCACTAATGCGAGGCTCAACTAAAATAGCAACAAAAACTCTATTCATGCGGACATAATCCCTAACAACAGCTTGAGTGGCAGCATTAGCAATACCACAAACATTCCAACATAAAATCCTAATCATCAAAGAAAAAATGAAAAGGAAACACACCATCAAACCCGAGGAGCTCCTCGGGAACCTGTCTTGGACCGCGTCTCCGGCGCCCCTCACTGCCTAGAGACAATTTCTGCGAGGCCCAGACATTCAGAGCAGGCTTCTTAAGCGGGAGCACCATCGGTGCTTTCTTCTTTTCCTTATCCGGAGTCTTGGTCCTACTAACCACACTCAAATCAGGCAGCCGAGTATCAGAGGAAGGAGGCTGTTCCAAAACAGTAGGTTGGACAGCCAAAGTAGGAGGCGAGGCTAAAAAAGATTTCGGAATAGCAAGAGAAGCTTCAGAGGTCAGAGCCACTACTTGCTGACTAGTCTAAGGATGCAATGAAGAAACCATGTGCTTAGCTGAAGGAGCACGAAGGGAGGGGGGGGGACAGGGGGACAACATGGGCGACTAAAACCGACTGCAAAGGAGAGGAAACCGATCTCGACTACTGATCAGCCCCACTCACAGCGTTGGGAACCATCATTGTCGTAGGCAGCACAACAGCTATTGCTGAACGCCCTTGAAGAGATCCCTGTGCCGCAACTGAACTCGTCGAACCACC
The DNA here is from genome assembly GCA_028386065.3 of Turnera subulata. Lineage (NCBI taxonomy): Eukaryota > Viridiplantae > Streptophyta > Magnoliopsida > Malpighiales > Passifloraceae > Turnera > Turnera subulata. The sequence continues at coordinate 95,227 of JAKUCV010000496.1, read as the reverse complement.
TTGAGCACGAGCCCGCTTCCCAAAAGCTTGCTTGGGAGGACTAGAGGTAACCACCACACTACTCACAAGAGTAACTATATCCACCACCTCCTACTATTTTGTCTCTTGATAAGCCAGGGAATTGAAAACATTAAAACAGGACTCTGACGCCTCGGCCTGTGGCACAGGAACAGTCTCATTTGGCCGATTACACCTGTGCCCCTATCATGGAGCATTCATCCACGACCCCACACCGAAAGAGGTTGATGTTCCAGCTTGCACTTGAGGTCCGGCAACAACACCTTGTGACCCCAAATCCGACCTCCTCCTAGAAGGGCATGAAGCCAAGTTGTGTCCCAAACTCCCGCATCGATAGCACACCGAGGGAAGACCCTCATAACTCACTTTGAAATCCCGGTCATCAAACTCCACCGTGCCACGCAACGGTTTAGTCAATTCGACCTCTACCACCACCCTTGCATACTTTCCTCTAATAGCATCCTTAGTATTCGCATCAACCCGCATAGCTCCCCCAACCAAATTACCCAAAGCCTGGAGGACCTCAGTATTATACCAGTAGGGAGGGAAATCAGCAAAGCATGCCCATATAACCGCCTAGAGACCCGGCCATCGGAAGCCTTAAAAGTAGAGTCCCACGGCTGCACCAAAAGGGCATGGCCAAGAATAATCCAAGGGCCACCAGTGAGTGCCCTGTAAAAATCCTCCTCACAATCAAGCCTAACTAAGAAAAAATCATCCTCCAAATCCACAACCTTCATTGGTCTTGAAGGTTTCCAAAGAGTCTGTAATCTACCACAAAGAGTATGGTAAACCACTGTTCTACCAAGCAATTTAACAACCACAGTATAGTCCCACCTCTTCTCAAGCCTCTCCTTAAACGATTCAAACATTCTAACAGCCAAGCCATACTTACCGGAAACATAGGAGATACCACTGTCAAGAACCTCGACCTCCGGCTCCTCCTCCTGCTCCTGCATTCCCAGGTCGTCCCCGGCTCGCTGCTCAGCCAAGATATCACGGAAAGAGGGCCGTGCCGCCGCCGCAGCCGCGTCTGCCCCCGCCGCAGCCGCGTCTGCCCCCGCCGCAGTCGCCTCCTCTGTGGTTGTGGTGTCGGCAACCCGAACACCCTCGCCCTGCACCGAGTCTGAATCCATGGCAGTCTGCCCATCGAAACCCACATTAGCCCCCAAATCGTCGGAATCCATTGGGATAGTAGTCTCCCTCGCCCTGTTCTTGACCTTTTTAGTGCTTTGATCATCTTCTTGGACCGCCGAGACGGGCGTCCCAACAAGCGCAGACATGAGGGGTTCAAAAAAGTCGAGGAAAAATCGAGAGTGTGCCACGCGCCTTCTATTTTTAGTTAAATAATTTAACAAAATTTAATTATTGCAGTCTTTGAATTTAGACAAAGTATTTTCCTAAAAAAGAAAATTAGACAAAGCATCGCAAGTGGTGAGAGAAAAAAAAAAAAACGAAATAGCCACATACATACATGTACTATTTATGATATATAATGTTGGAAAATTTGATCAAAGGTAATAAATGATCTAAGGTCATCCGTGACAAATGATAAATGGTGTAAGAGTTACGCATGCGGCATAAATTTCCTTTAGGAAACCTTTTTCCTTTTTGAATTATATTTGTAACACCGTAATGTAATTCTCTCACTTATATAGAGATTAATCTAGACGAATTCCTAAAAAATAATGATCAATGGTTTGAAAATTATTTGTAATCATCCATATTGGATGGAATTTTCCAATTGTTAGTGAAGATGTTGGTGGAATTTTTTTTTTTTTGAAATGATACCTAGAATATAAATTCATGAGATTATAAACTATTTTGATAAGTTGATAAAGTTGATGGCCAAGCAATTCTCTATGAATGCTCAAATGGCAGCATATATAGTATGAAATAGGAACAAAATTTACAAAGAAATATATAAGGTGAGAACTGTTCTTTCTCAACAAACAACCAAGGGAGTCGAACTTTCTTTCCCCAATAGCGAGATCGCGCAGCGCATTTGGTTCTTTACAATCCTGCGATGCCAGAAAAATTGGACGAAGGGGCGAGGTTTGCCTTCGACAACAAACTCATCCTTATCTGTGTACTTGATGCGTATTCCTGTTTTGTATAGATCGTATTAGTGCTTAATTTGTTGGGGATAGTAAAAGTAGAAAAGTGGTCATTAACAGATATTTTATTCTGCATAAATCTGATTGGGAAACTCTATGTTTGGGAAGTTGTACATTATTTTAATAAACAAAACACGTGCAACATATAAAATTTATGCTTAAACTAATATGTAATAATGCTCTATAAACTAATATAGACAAGCTTGGAGCACATATCATTTCAATTAATAAATCAATATCACAAGTTTACATGCAAGTGGTAATAATATTATTGCATGATTAAAATTTGTCAAAATTAGATTTTGTATAAGAAATAAATATTTACATAATTTTGTTTATTTTTAATCTAGATATAAGTTAACAAACATTATTTATTTTTAATACAAATAAAACATGAACCTTATATCGACATAAAATAAATTTTTTGAAAATTTTACACCTGCAACAAATCCCATCACATTGGTAGAGAACTAGAGATTTAGATTTTAATTATTCGGTTTGATTTGGGCTATTTGTTGTGGATACAAAAGGAAAAGTGTCATGCCAGAGTCCTTCCTGAATCCATATTTCGATACGTTTAAAATGATGAATAACTGAGCCTGGTTTGCTTAAGACTATCGGGATAATGGCTGCAGACGTCCTAAAACTTTAAGCAAGATCTCCTTTCAGTCCTAAAATTTATTATTTTACCAAACAAGTCCTGAATCTTTAATTATGAAGTCTATTGGAGTTCTAAGTTAATTTTTCATTAATTAGAGCTGGAAAAAAATTGTTGACATGTCATCATAATGGCCGTAATGCCTATAAACCTATATAAATACAAATTATTTACACTGCACTGCATTTGCTAAATTTTACAAATAATTTTTTATTTTAAACCATAAAAATAATTACAATAAACTTTGAAACTTACAATTTATACAAGTTATAATTATTTTTTTATAATTATTTTTTTATAAATTAAACTTACTTAATGATCATCATGCTAAAATAATATAATATAAAATTAATTATAATTTTCTTATGGGTTTTAGTACCCAAAATATATTTGACCAAATACTGTAGAATTTCTCTCTTGATTGTGTTTTTGTTAGTAAAATGGGATGGTATTTATAACATTTCATATAATGTTTTTTTACTGGAGGGTTAAGTTTTATTGGAAACTTGTGATTTAGGACCCAAGTAGACTTTAAATTAAAGATTTAGGACTCAAATGAACTTCAAATTAAAAATTTAGGACTTGTTTAGCTAAATATTGAATTTTAGGACTCAAACCAGATCTGACCTAACATTTTAGGACTTGTGTGACCATTATCCCTAAGACTATCATTTTCCAAATTGGATAAAAGCAAATCCTTTTCCTTTCTACACCCCAAGTCCAATCAATGTGACGGGCCCAAAACTTTCTCCGTTGCTTCTATTCCTCGTTCCTACCGGGCATGATACGGGTTAATATCACCTTTTTTTGGTCTGCATATTTAGTGGCGTTCTTCAACCCTAACTTGATCTAGTCAAAATCTTATATTGCCTCAACTTGCTTAGTTAGTTATTGACCAGAAATGCCAAAAAAAAAATAAAATTATGATAGGTTATACTTCTTGTTGCTACTGCTAACTAAATTGTATATGGACAAAGAAGACTGTTTACATCAAACCTCCTTTGGGATTGCCTCACTTAAAGTTTTTCTTTTTAAGTTAAAAAATTCCCTTTTATGTTTTTTTTTTTTGCTTGTCAGAAATTTATGTTTCAAAAGTTTTGAAATTGCAACTCGTAGTGGAGACCTTGAAAATCCCTCTATTGCATTCAATTTTTAACAATAATAATTCGAGTTACATACCAAAAAAAAAAAAAAAGAGTTAATGTGATGTTGTTGCCCTCCTGGCCAAGCCAAGAGTGCGTGCTGCCTTTGAATTTAGTCAAGCATCACAATTGGAGAGGAAAAACCAAGACACACAACACAACATGTAAAAAGCTATAATGAATAATGAATTGCACCTGGAGCTTTCGCAAAGTATTAAAGTTTAGGAGCAAATTTTCTACTGCATTCTTTCATGAGGTTGTTAATGGATGTGCTACTTTCTTTTGGAGGAATACTTGGTTATCCAGGTCTCTGTCTATGCTTGGACTTGGCCAAATTCAAGGCTGTCTCTTCTAGAGCAATTAAAAGTTTTTTTTTGGTTTTCTATCCGGTAACGGAGCTTTGCCCCGTCTAATCTGGTCGACCTGCGTCGCGCACCTGGGTATGGGGGATGAGTCTCCCAATGGGGATTTTCTGCGTATACGAAGACTCGAATTCGAGACCTCGCTTAAGTGGAACCAAGTCGCTTACCACTTGGACCAACCCTACATTGGTAGAACAATTAAAAGTTGAAGCAGCCTCTATTGTTTTTCAATTGAAGCTTCATTGGCTTTTATCTAACCTTGGGAAAATTACTGTAAAAAGTGCTTGGGACAGCGTTCGTTTCAAACGAAATCGAGTTGATTGGTTTAAACTCCTCTACTCACCAGGATATATTCCTAAACATAGCTTTATAGCCTGGCTCGTTATTCTAGATCGATTGGCCACTCTTTCTAGACTTCTGAAATGGGAGGTTGTTGAATTGAAAAATAAGGAATTGAGAGAATTTTTTGACGTTTTTCATTGACATAGGGATTTTTACAATTAACATTGATTATGTAAAGGGTTAAGCACCTTTTTGGGCCCCCGAGTTTTGCGTTTGTCCCGTTTGTGTACCTATGAGTTTTCCTGTCCTTTTTATGTACCCTGGGTTTGAAATTTGGCCCTTTTCTATGCCTCGGGTAGCCCAGCAGATGACGTGGCAAGCTGCCCGGGCAGACCCGACACATGTCAGACACTTATTGGTCCACATCGACAAAAAAGTGGGGCCCACCTTATCCCACAGAATTTTATTTTCTGAAAAATTGAAAATTCTTTTTTCGATTTTTAAATACCTTACCGACTGGTTGGCCCAATTTTTTGCCGGTTCGCCTCGCCCTACCAATTCAACCGTTTCTAAAACCCAATAGAAACTAGGTGGTAATTCATGAACTGACCCGTAGCTGATTTAAAATCAATTACTACTTTCCTCATAAAATTAACAAAAAAATCTCCTTAATCTATTCTTATGAACCATTATTATTTCTTTTTTAAAAAATAATTAATTTAACTCCTTATTATAAACAGTTTCCTACCCCTTTTCCTTATTTTTCTCTTTTCTTTCTTTTCTTTTTTTTTTCTCTTCTTCTTCCTCCCCACCCACCCGGCACCACGCTTCCCAATTTCCTCCATCTCCTCATAATTCGCCGCCTCCATCAAACCTTCGCAGTCACCAACCGCAACGAGTGAAGGAGGAAGAAGACTTTGAAGGCTCGTGCGAGCCATGCACTGGAGCCTCCCGACTCGACCTATGTGTGGACGCGCCTGGGAGTCTTCGTCGCTGCCTTTGCCCCCTCGACCCTCCTCCCTTCCTCATTTCTTCTTCTGTTTTCAGTTTGGTGTGGTGTCTAATCGGGTTGTTCTATCTGTGTGTGTATGGGTGTTGGTGGTGGTTTCGAGCTGGGTTGTTGCTGATGGCAGTGACAGTGACGGGTCTGCTCATGTACGGTGGTCGAGGCGGCGGTGGGGTCGTGTGTGCTGGTTGCTGGCTGGATGTGGTTGGTGGACAACCAGCAGCGGAGATCCGGGTTCTCGGGTTTTAAGTCCGGCAAAACGGATCTTTTTTCTTGAAATTGGGAGGGGTGGTGATGTTGGTTTGGATGGTGATTGGTGTTGGGTTTGGCTGTTGGCGGCGACGGGGTCATGCTCGGCCAAGAACTGTTTTGATCTACCACCACAAGAGAGAGAGGGAAGATCGAGGCGGCGGTGTGCGTGTCGCAGGAAGAGGAGAGGAGAGGAGATGAAGGAAGAGAAGAAAAAAAAAGGGGAAAAAGAGTGGGTGCCGGTGAGGGGGGGAGGAAGAAGAAGTGGAAAAAAAAAAGAGAAAAAAAAAGAGAAAAGAGAGAAAAAAAGAAAAAAAAACAGGAATAAATTTATTGGGTAGGTTTTATTTTAATTTAGACCATATTAGGTAAACCAAAAATAAAATCGGGTCAACCAACCGGTATTTCAATTAAAAAATCGAAAAAAAAATTTTCGATTTTTCGAAAAATAAAATTCTGTGGGATAAGGTGGGCCCCACTTTTTTTGTCACTGTGGACCAATAAGTGTCTGACACGTGTCGAGTCTGCCCGGGCAGCTTGCCACGTCATCGGCCAGGCTGCCCGAGGTATAGAAAAGGGCCAAATTTCAAACCTGGGGTACATAAAAAGGACAGGAAAACTCATAGGTACACAAACGGGACAAACGCAAAACTCGGGGGCCCAAAAAGGTGCTTAACCCATTATGTAAATCAAGTAGTAAATCATGCTTGATTTCGTCAATCATGCCAACACTTCCCCTCAAGTTGGCGCATAGATGTCTATCATGATCATGCCCAACTTGTCAATTATGGAATGGAACATCTTTCTTGAAACTGCTTCGTCAATACATCTGGTACTGCTCTTTGGATTTGACAAAAGAAAGGTTGATAACCTTGTCATCCAATTTTTCTTTGATGAAATGACGATAAACTTCAACATGCTTGGTGCAATCGTGTTGTACAGGATTATGTGCAATCTCAGTGGTCGCCTTATTGTCACAATGCAACTTTATAGGTTCAATGTACTCCACTCCCAAATCCTTCAGAATACTTTTGATCCATAATAACTCACAGACACCATGAGCCATGCCTTGAAATTTAGCTTCTGCACTAGATCATGCAACAACTTTTTGTTTCTTGTTTCTCTATGTGACTAAATTACCATCTACCAAAGTAAAGTACCCTGAAGTGAACCCTCTAGTTGTCTGGTCACCAGCCCAGTTAGAACTAGTGTAGCCTTCAATCCCTAGTTTGCATCCTTTGTAAAAAGCAATCCTTTCCTTGGTGAGCTTTTCAAGTACCGCAGGATTCTATAAATAGCATCCATATGTTCCACACATGGTGTACTCAAAAGTTGACTCACAACACTCACTGCATATGCAATATCTGGCCTCATATGCCACAAATAAATCAACTAGCCAACTAAACGTTGATACTGACCTTTATTCATTGGCAGGGATAAGCACCTTTTTGGGTCCTCGGGTTTCGCATTTGTCCTGTTTCTATACCCGCGAGTTTTCCTGTCCCTTTTAGGTACCCTGGGTTTAAGATTTTGGCCCTTTTCTATACCTCGGGCAGCCCGGCCGATGACGTGGCCAGTTTCCCGGGCAGACCTGACACGTGTCACTCTCCCATTGGACCACGTCGACAAAAAATGGAGCCTACCTGATCCTACAGATTTTTATTTTTCAAAAAATCGAAAATTCTTTTTTCTATTTTTAAAATCCCTTACCGGCTGGTTGGCCCGATTAACCCGACAAAAGTAGCCCACCCCACATTTTTTTTTAACTTTTTTGTTAAAATACCCATTTGTAATCCTTATTCTTAAATTATTTTTTTGCGAAAGATTAACTTTTCACAAATCGAAAGATCGATCTGAATGTATTTCCTAAATATACTCTTTTGACTCATCCAATTTTTTTTACCCATAACCCATAAATTTTTTAAAGACAACACAATTACGATTAACTTTCTCATAATTTACCTCTCCAATTTTATCCATAATTTTCTCCTAATCTTTTCTCATCAAAGATTTTTTTTTTTGTAAAAAAGTAGAAAATAATTTTTATCACCAGAACCACCATCGTCCTCCACCACAACGAGCACCACCAAAACCACTACTACCCTCGTCCTCCACTAGAAAACACAACCCCACACCCTCCTCCTCCACCACGATAACCGCCACTACCCTTCTCCTCCATAACCAATCAACGAGTCAACACCCTTCCAAAGCCAGACCGCGTCCAACCACCAGCAAACCCTTTCAAATGCCGAGAGCAACCCGGAAATCCCAAGATCTGAATCCGGCCACCAGCGTCGTCAATACCAACAACCCCTAACAATCCATCGTGGAAACCACCGGCATATGGCGGGGGTAGCAATTCAAAGGAACGACAACGGTTTGGAGAGGAGGAAGGGAGATCAGAGGCGACAATGTTCACAAGGTAGAGGAGAAGGGTTGTGCTGTGGTGGCGCTGCAACTCCGTCAATTGCAGAGGTGGTGGTGCCGACGTCCAGCTAAAGAGAAGGAGTCGTCGTGACTGATTTTTCGCCTTCGTGGTACAAGGGCTTTCGATTTGGAAACTCATTGGAGAAGAGGATAAATTCAGTTTGGGATTTTTTTTGTTTTCTTTTGAATTTTATGAGATGAGCTTGGTGGTGGAGTCACCGGTGCTGCAGTGATGTTTTGTTGGTGTTTCTTTTTTTTTCCAATTTTTTTTATATGTAAGTGTACGGGTTACTGGAGAAGAATAAATAAATTTAGGGAATTAGTTTAGTATTTAGGGATTTAAGTGTAGTTATATTTTTCTTTTTAAATCGGGTAGTAGGTGAAAAAATATTATGTGTCAACCAGTTCGTGTCGCCATTTCCCCTCAACCGGTGTAAAATCGGGCCAACCAGCCGGTAAGGGATTTTAAAAATAGGAAAAACAATTTTTGATTTTTTGGAAAATAAAAATATGTGGGATCAGGTAGGCCCCACTATTTTTGCCGATGTGGTCCAATGGGAGAGTGACACATGTCAGGTCTGCCCGCACAACTGGCCACATCATCGGTCGGGCTGCCCGAGGTGTAGAAAAGGGCCAAAATCTTAAACCCGGGGTACTTAAAAGGGATAGGAAAACTTGCGGGTATAGAAACAGGACAAACGCGAAACCCGAGGATCCAAAAAGGTGCTTAACCCTTCATTGGAACTGTAAGTGACTGGGCATGCAAACTTGACAATCAAAATGCAGCGGAAAGACCTGGTACTCAGGGAGGATCCATGTGAAACAGAGTAAACCGAAAAGACAAAAACCGTACCTGGTTTGGTTGAGATCTTTCACTCAACTGTTTGGTTGAATCAGCAAGAACCGGACAGAAATCCTGCTCCTCTACGGTATCCACACCGAACCGTCGATAACTAGTCGAAAATTGTCTCACGATTACCAACCCGAGCACTCCCGAACAACAGTGCTAGCTGCAGATTTCCGGGAGCTAGAACTTATGTTTCTGGTGTTTTCTTTCTTTCTCAAAGAAAGGGGTGTGTGTGTGTGTTCTTGCAAAGTCTGAAGAACTCTCTCAAGTCTCTAGAACTCAGAATTGCAAGAACAAGATAATCTCATTATCCACACCCACTAATGCATAAAGTAAATGGAGATAATGGCCAACATAATGGTAAGATTCCCATTATCTTGTCTACCACTAATGCATTATCATATATCAATACTCACATTACTAATTCTGGTTCAATAATTCAGACAATTAGAGAACCAAAACGACCTTAGTCCAACTACGGTCCAACCATGGTCCAACCACCTGGTCGAACCACGGTCCAACTATGGTTCAACCACCAGCTTAAATCAACAGTTCTAAGTGTGTGACCCTGTAGGCACTTATAACGTTTGGCAATAATTGTAAAATCCCATTTTACAATTATAAACAATGAGCGGTGTCTAGCAACACATCATTGCTACCCAAACGACAAGATCAGTACTGATTCATTATGCCTCGGAACATGTCATCGTCCTTTCGTCACATTATCAAGATTAAACACGAGACATGGAATATGTCAATCTTGTATGAGTTTAATATAAGTTTCTTGATCCCCGAGTTAACTTTGTAAAACGGATACTAATGATATCACCATATCACATAATCCGAGCATGGCCATGCATTTACAGTTCAACTCTATCAAGAGGCCCATCTGATAATATACCCGTTATATGGGTTGAACGAATCCCATCTTGATCATACAAAACCCACTATACATTATATCATATACCCAATGATTACACTAAGGTCTACTCAGTTACAAATAGCCAAGAGTAATATCAAAGTATATGACTCACATGTTGGGAACCTTGATGATCTCAGGTCTAAGGGCAATACATATAAGAACCACTAATGACAATCATATAACGTTCCATGTAGTGTTCTTATGTTGGGTCGGTCCAGACCACAAGTTCTCTAACTTGTACCCGTATGTAGAATTCATATCTCACATAATTCTCAACATATGCTAGTCTTAATTTATTATTACAGACCATCCATAATAATAATCGACTAGGGACATTTAAGAATATAAAATATTCTAGGGTTATAAATATGTGCAAGCGTTTATCTCATAAACATATTTATTGGAATAACCTTAATGTATTTACATGACTATGTACAATCATCCATTGATTGGCTTTTGGGCATATTATACTAACAATCTCCACTTGCACTAAAGCCAATCATCCATGTATCTAATACCAATGGATGTAGCATGACCATCATGCTTCCGCTGCGTGAGAGGCTTAGTCAATGGATCCGCTACATAGTTCTCAGAAGGAACTTTGCACAGCCTCAGTTGTAGAGTCGGCAACTGTTTCTTGCTTGGAACTCTTCCAGCAAACAACACCACCTCCAAGACCAAACACATAACCTGACTGCGATCTAAAGTCATCCCTGTCAGTTTGGAAGCTAGCATCTGTGTAACCCTTTACAACAAGCTCATCAACGCTTCCGTATACAAGGAAAGCATCCTTAGTGCTTCTCAATTACTTAAGGATGTTCTTAACCGCTGTCCAGTGACTTTCACCGGGATCAGATTGATATCTGCTTGTGACACTCAAAGCATATGCGACATCCGGTCGAGTACATAGCATGGCATACATGATAGATCCTATTGCAGATGCATAAGGGATCTTACTCATTCGCTCTCTCTCCTTAGATGTACTAGGAAATTGATTCTTTGAGAGAGATATGCGATGTGACATGGGCAAGAAACCTTTCTTGGAATCTTGCATGCTAAACTTCTTTAGCACCTTCTCAATATATGTACTTTGACTTAGCCCAAGAAGCCTTTTGGATCTATCTCTATAGATCTTTATACTTAGCACGTAGGCAGCTTCTCCTAAGTCCTTTATTGAGAAATTCTTTCCTAACCAAGTCTTTACAGACTATAGTGTCGGAATATCATTCCCAATGAGTAGAATGTCGTCAACATACAATATTAAGAAAACGATTGTGCTCCCACTAACCTTCTTGTAAACACATGGCTCATCTTCATTTTTGATGAAACCATTCTATTTGATTACTTCATCAAAACGAAGATTCCAACTCCTAGAAGCTTGCTTTAATCCATAAATAGATCTTTGCAACTTGCATACCTTGTTAGCATTTTCTGGAGTGACAAAACCTTCAGGTTGTGTCATGTACACATCCTCTAAAAGATTTTCATTAAGGAAAGCAATTTTGACATCCATTTGCCATATCTCATAATCATGGTATGCTGCTATAGCCAATAGAATCCGGATGGATTTAACCATGGCAACTACGGGAAATTTTCATCATAGTCAATACCATGAACTTGCTTGAAACCTTTCGCAACCAATCGCCCATTAAAGGTAATCACATTACCATCCATGTCGGTCTTTTTCTTAAAGACCCACTTGCACCCAATAGGTTTTACCCCTTCAGGTGGATCAACCAAGGTCCATACCTTATTTTCATACATGAATTTCATCTCTGAATTCATGGCTTCTAGCCACTTCTTAGAGTCTGGACCCGTAATAGCCTGCTGATAGGAAGTGGGCTCATCCTCTTCTATGAGCATCACATCTCCAGTATGAGTCATAAGAAATCCATATCTCTCAGGCACATGCCGAGTCCTATCAGACCTACGCGGTCCACGTGTTACAGGTACAGGATTCTCACCCACAACAACTTGTGGTTCCTGTCCTTGTTCCATCTCAGCCTCTATATCTCAAACTTCTTCGAGTTCTATTTTCTCCCACTGATCTTTCTAGAAATGAATTATCTTTTCTAGAAAAATAGCAGTAGGAGCAACAAACACTTTGTGCTCTGTGGGATTATAGAAATAATATCCTTTAGTTTCCTTAGGATATCCAACAAAGAGGCACTTGACGGATTTAGGGCCGAGTTTATCTGATGCTTCTCGTCTCACGAAAGCCTCACAACCCCAAATCCTCATAAAAGACAAATTGGGACGCTTCCCAGTCCATATCTCATATGATGTCTTTTCAACTGATTTAGATGGAACACGGTTAAATATAAATACAACACTCAATAATGCATGTCCCCAAAATCAAGAAGGAAGGTTAGCTTGACTCATCATAGATCGAACCATGTCTAACAAAGTTCTATTCCTCCTTTCAGATACACCATTCCATTGAGGCGTACCTGGTGGAGTAAGCAGTGATACAATACCACATTGCTTTAGATGATCAAGAAAATCTCGATCTAAGTATTCACCTCCTCGATCAGATCGAAGCATTTTAATACTCTTGCCGAGTTGATTCTGTACTTCACTCTTGAATTCTTTGAACTTTTCAAAGGATTTTGACTTATGTTTCATAAGATTCACATAGCCATATCTATTGTAATCATCAGTAAATGTAATGAAATACTGAAAACCACCTCTAGCCTGTGTTGACATAGGTCCACATACATCAGAATGTATAAGACCTAACAAGTCCGAAGCTCTTTCACCTTTACCGGCAAAAGGAGCCTTCGTCATTTTGCCTAATAAACATGACTCACATGTCTCATATGATTCAAAATCAAATGAGTTTAAAAGTCCATCTTTATGGAGTTTAGAAATACGAGTCTCGTTTATATGGCCCAAACGACAATGCCAAAGGTAGGTTTCATTAGAATCACTTAATCTAACCTTCTTCGTATTAATGTTATAGATTGGTGTTTCTAGGTTTAGAACGTACAAACTATTGCTCAAATATGCACCACCATAATAAATATCATTCAAATAAATAGAACAACAATTGTTCTTTATTACAAATGAAAAACCTTTCTTGTCCAGACAAGAAACAGAAATCAAATTCCTGCTTATGGTAGGAACATAATAACAATCGTCAAGTTCTAAAACCAAACCACTCGGTAAGGATAGATAGTAAGTTCCTATGGCTAATGCAGCAACTCTTGCTCCATTTCCAACGCGCAGGTCTATCTCACCCTTTACTAATATTCTACTCTTTCTCAGATCCTGCACATTTACACAAATGTGAGAACCACATCCGGTATCTAATACCCATGATGCAGAGATAGAGATATTAGCTTCTATAACAAAAATACCTGAAGCGGAAGTCTTACTTCCCTTCTGTTTCTTCACCTCTTCCAGGTAAATAGGGCAGTTGCATTTCCAATGGCCAGGTTTGTTGCAATGGAAACATTGTCCTTGTTTTGCAATACCACCTTTGGATTTCAGCACATGTGAACAAGAAGATACACATGCACCAAACCTTTTGGCACATTTCTTCTTCTTGTAAAACTTGGCTTTACCCTTTCCTTTGCCTTTTTCAACCATCAAAATGTTGTTGGATTTGTTTGCCTTCATCTTAACATGTTAAGCAACTCAGACAAGGATTTGTCAAGATGATTCATATTGAAATTCATGACAAATTGGTTGTAACTATCCGGCAACGATTGGAGAACTAGATCAACAGCCAACTCCTTTTGCAAAGGAAAACCTAGACCCTCAAGGCTCTCAATGTATCCAATCATTTTGAGCACATGAGGTCACACCGGTGATGACTCAGCCATCTTGCATTGGAACAATGCCTTAGAGGTCTCATACCTCTCATGCCAAGCTTGCTCTTCAAAGAGCATTTTCAGGTGTTTGATCATATCGAACGCACCTAAGTTCTCATGTTGCTTATGAAGCTCAGAGTCCATGTTAACAAGCATAAGGCATGCAACATCCAATGCATCATCAACATGCTTGTTGTAAACATCTCTTTCTGCCCTAGGAGCATTAGGCGCCGGTTCATTAAGAACAGGCCCTTCAAGGACATACAACTTCTTTTCTTGTTTGAGGACTATCCTCAAATTGCAATGCCACTTTAGGAAGTTATTCCCATTAAGTTTTTCCTTCTCAAGGACAGATTCCAGTGATTGTGTACTAGTGTTTTGTTCCATGATAACTCTACAACATTGATCAACTCACACAAATAAGAGTCATGTATACATAAAATCACTTAATAAGAAATTTTATTAAATGATGCTCCTACTACATAAATCAAGATAATTATAAGTAGGCCAAGATCTATATTTCACTACAAGATAAGTCAGCTTTGGCTGATCACTTATATCATAATTATTTAGGTAGGCAACTCTTGTCAATTACATCTCATGTAACTCTTGGATAGTCGAGTGAACAACACTTGTTCTTGTCTATCTCATAGACTTAGCTCAACTCCTTGCCTCTAAGTCCTCAATCCTATTGAGATGACATAGTTAAGTTCAACCCATAACAAGCAGTTTGGATATTACAATTATCCCGTCGCACCTTGCTAGGATAAATATTGGCACCTTGCTTTGGCAAAACCTACCAAGTATTGATCTAAGCAATGATGAGTGCTTATCATGGAAGGCAACACAAGAGAAACTTAATATTTACATCAACATTTTATTCCTATACATCATATGCATGTTCTTGATAAATCATATATTGATGTTTTGTAAATTTGGAAACAAAAAATACATAAGGACATCGATGTCTAACATTGAACATCGATGTTTAACTCTTAAACATCGATGTTTGAGAATTCTGGAACTCAAAACATTTCAGCAAAGCCTATGAACATCGATGTTTTTGAGAATCTGGAACTCCAAACTATTTGGCAAAGCTCAAGAACATCGATGTTTAACTTGTGAACATCGATGTCTTGAAGTTTCTGGAAGTTCAAGATTTCTGGCAGTAGTTTTAAACATCGATGTCTAACTTTTAAACATCGATGTTTGAGAATTTGGAGTCTCAAACCAACTTGATAGAACTCATGAACATCGATGTTCAATCTTGAACATCGATGTTCAATCCATTCTGCCAAGGCCACTCGACATGAGAACATCGATGTTTTTAAGATTCTGCCAAAGCCAATCTTCATTAGAACATCGATGTTTGTCACACAACATCGATGTTTGGAAGATCAGGCCAAGGCAAAAACCATGTGAACATCGATGTTTGTCTCACAAACATCGATGTTTTGGCCTTGCTATACTAGAACGACAATTGTTCCATACAAAAACCGACAATCGATTTTTCCTTGTCGAACTCATTCGACTTACTACCATGAACACCTTGATTGATATCACATACCAATCAAGCATTCATTGTCAAAACACTTTTGACAAACACCACCACAATATATATCACATATACAAAAACGAATTCAGTATATATCATGATCATGCTACATACATATCATGTATATCAACAGGAGCATATCATACATATGCACACAAATTCGATTTAGCGTTTCACAAGAGGCTCCGCTACCACTGTAAGTGACCCGGCATGCAAACTTGACAATCAAAATGCAGCGGAAAGGCCCAACTCATGGAGGATCCATATGAAATAGAGTAAACCGAATAGACAAAAGCCATACCTGGTTTGGTTGAGATCTTTCACTCAACTGTTTGGTTGAATCAGCAAGAACCGGACAGAAATTCTGCTCCTCTATGGTATCCACATGAACCGTTGATAACTAGCTAGATTTCTCACTATTACCAACCCGAGCACTCCCGAACAACAGTGCTAGCTGCAGATTTCCTAGAGCTAGAACTTGTGTTTGTGGTGTTTTCTTTCTTTCTCAAAGAAAGGGGTGTGTGTGTGTGTTCTTGCAAAGTCTGAAGAACTCTCTCAAGTCTCTAGAACTCAGAATTGCATGAACAAGAAAATCTCATTATCCACACCCACTAATGCATAAAGTAAATGGAGACAATAGCGAAAATAATGGCCAACATAATGGTCTACCATCTATCATGATTAAGATTCCCATTATCTTGTCTACCACTAATGCATTATCATATATCAACACATCACATCACTAATTCTGGTTCAATAATTCAGACAATTAGTGAACCAAAACGACCCTGGTCCAACCACGGTCCAACCAAAGTCCAACTATGGTCCAACCACCTGGTCGAACCACGGTCCAACCATGGTTTAACCACCAGCTCGAATCAACAGTTCTAAGTGTGTGACCCTGTAGGCACTTGTAACGTTTGGCAATAATTGTAAAATCTCATTTTGGAATTATAAACAATGAGCGGTGTCTAGCAACACATCATTGCTACCCAAACGACAAGATCAGTACTGATTCATTATGCCTCGGAACATGTCATCGTCCTTTCGTCACATTATCAAGATTAAACACGAGACATGGAATACGTCAATCTCGTATGAGTTTAATCTAAGTTTCTTGATCCCCGAGTTAACTGTGTAAAACGGATACTAATGATATCACCATATCACATAATCCGAGCATGGCCATGCATTTACAGTTCAACTCTATCAAGAGGCCCATTTGATAATATATCCGTTATATGGGTTGGACGAATCCCATCTTGATCATACAAAACCCACTACACATTATATCATATACCCAATGATTACAATAAGGTCTACTCAGTTACGAATAGCCAAGAGTAATATCAAAGTATATGACTCACATGTTGGGAACCTTGATGATCTCAGGTCTAAGGACAATACATATAAGAACCACTAATGACAATCATATAACGTTCCATGTAGTGTTCTTATGTTGGGTCGGTCCAGACCACAAGTTCTCTAACTTGTTCCCGTATGTAGAATTCATATCTCATATAATTCTCAACATACGCTAGTCTTAATTTATTATTACAACCCATCCATAATAATAATCGACTAGGGACATTTAAGAATATAAAATATTCTAGGATTATAAATATGTGCAAGCGTTTATCTCATAAACATATTTATTGGAATAACCTTAATGTATTTACATGACTATGTACAATCATCCATTGATTGGCTTTTGGGCATATTATACTAAGAGGCACTTAGTCTGGAAAAATTCCAAGCTTGTGATTCAACTCAATAGGTATTTTTGCTGGTTTGCAAGAAAGCATACCGGTTTCCTTAATAAGATCTAGTACATACTTCTGTTAAGAGAGATATCCCATGCTTGGACCTGACTACTTCAATTCTCAGAAAATACTTGAGTTGTCCCAAGTCTTTCATCTCAAACTTGGCAGCTAAGTACTTCTTCAAAGCTGTTATTTCATTAGGATCATCTTTTGTAACGCCTCGGATTTTTATAATTTAATTTATGGAATTTTTATTTCTAATTTTACCCTTGAAAAATTTTCGGAATTTATTTTGGTCAAGGAAATTAATTCATTTTATTTTCCTTGGGAATATTAATTTTAAGTTGGAATTGTCCTTTGTTCGTGTTTCGTTGGAATAAAACGTGTCTCCGGGTGTGATGCGGGGTTTAATGTAGTTTGAGTCGAAACTACGTCGTTTTGAGAAAAGAAAAAGTAAAGAAAAAAAGAAGTTGACTGGCGGGCTGACCATGCCAAGCCAAAACGAAATGACGTCATTTTGGCTTAGGTGAGTCAAAACCCTAGCCATCCTTTTCTTTTCTTCCTTCCTTCTCTCTCTTCTTTTCTTTTCTGTCCCACTGCAGCCACACTCTCTCTCACGATCTCCCGAAACTTCCTCCCCAAATCGTGCCAACTGCCTCCACGATTCTCTCCCTCTCATTCTCTTCCTTTAATTTTGTTTTTCTTTCCATCTTATTCCTATTTCACTCTTCTCTTTTCGTCTCACCACCATTTCCTTATCTCTCGTTTGAACCCCCGCTGCCATCATCTTCTCTTCCTCTCTTCAATCTACCACACAGACAACACCAAGGACCACCGACATCGCTGCGCTGAGGTCGGGACGAGACGCACCAGTCGAGGACGAGCTCGTGACCTGTTGTTATCGCTGCCACTTGGTTCGTCTGGTAAGCCACGACCCTTTCTCTTCTTCTTTCTTCGATTTGAGTTGTGGGGGGAAACTACCCATTTCGAGTTGTGTGTTGTTGGCTGATGGCTACTTAGTTGGTAGCAGATGGTGTTGCGCGTATAGGTTGGTTTGGTGATGGTGTGTTATCCGGATTTGGGTTCTGTTCGCGTGCGGGGCTTGATCGGGCTGTGCTTGTGCGGGCTAGTGTTGATGCCGGCAGTGTTGGTTTCATTTCCGGGATGAGGGGCTGCGAGATTGGATTGAATGGATTGAAGTATTCAGTGTGAATAGTTTGTTCCGGTAATTTTTCTCGTGACTTCCTTTGTTTTCCCAATTCGTTGATGGTTGTGGGTATGTTGTTGTTGAATTGGAGGTTTTTGCTTTGTGGCAAAATTGTTATGGTTTATTGTTGGGTGTCGGTGGATTTATCTGGCGAGTTGGAATCCGGCGAGTTCATGAGTTTTCTAGCGAGGCCTGGGAATAGTTTCGCAGGACAGAATCACCTTCTGCATTTAACGATACTTTTCGGTTTTGTCTCGGTTTCACTTTATGTATATGTTTCGTTAATTACCAAGTACACGCATATTTAATTATTAAAGAGACTTAGTGGAAAACCATGTGTGGGGAGTGAGTGTGCGTGGCCAGAATCTTACCGACGCGGATAGAACTTTAGGCCGGAATAATCTTGGGCTCGGGAATGACCTTAGAACAGAAAACTAGGAGAACCAAACCCAGGCCCAACAATCTTACTCTAAGAGACGTTAGAGTGTTTTATGGACTTTAAGAAACGGGCTTAAAGCCCAATGTCACTAATGGTTAGTTGTGGACTTAAGGAAGTGGGCCCTAGACCCGAGATTTTTGTTAAGGGACTTAGTTAGGCTTAAGCTCGGTGAAACCTTAGGTCCGTGTCTTCTGGAGACGTAGTCGGTGTTCGTGCAAAACTAGCTGCAATTGCACAGCCTTGCTGTAGTAAACAAGGTCAATTCACAGGGACTGCGAAACAACACTGTCCTTAGCCTTTCAATCGATTAGACTATAAACAGTAAAAATAAATAATAATGATTTGAGAGTAATGATTTAAATTATAAAAGGTAAATAAAGTAAATAATAAGGAATAAAGGAGAGTGAAATATTAAACAGAATCAATCAAGTGAACGGATCAAAAAATAGAAGGATCGGTGTTGATTAGGTAGAAAACATAGTGGGTGCAGACCTAGGTTGTCCGGAGTTCACTACAACATTGCTGTCTAACTATAATTCAATATTCTGATGCTTTAATTCGCCTACCTTGAAGAGCTACCTGACCTAAAGTGTTTATAACTACTATCACGTGTAGATATAAACCTACCTTAGTCCCGAATAACCCGCTTTCGCCAATGAAGCTCTTTTCTAGGGTGCAGTGTCGCTGTGCCAGGCACTGTTATCCTCAACTATCCTAAAAATCTCTTTCGACAATTGATAAGGTGGAGGCTTAATATAGAACGGTCTGAGTTTTTAGTTTCTCCTCTCGGTGCGTCACTAAGGCGTCTAAGAAAGTGTTTGAGGGTGATCAAGCAGCAGACAGTGTTAAGCACTCTATATCAAATCAAGATAGAAACGAATTGAAAGAAACTAGAAACATGAATTATTAATCAAACAACATACTTTAGCTACATCCCTTGAACCTAGATAGAAGAATTAGTTCATGGAGAAAGATAAAAACAATAATAAAAGAGTAGTCGACATGCACAATATAATAACCTAAAAAAAATCACTTTTCTCTCAGCCTTCAGAACTTCTTTTGCCGACTTGATGCAGTAGCCAACGTGTGTCTTAGGGGTTTTTCTCTTCTCTACTTAAAGTACATATATATATATATATTCCTCAACCATAACTTTCCAGAGAAAATAATACATATATTAAATTTCCAGAAATTATTTTCATGGTATATATATATTTTTCCAAATAATAATGGTTTTTCCAAAACAAAACTTAATTATTTATCAATGTATATATATTTATATTTTGCTCAAAATACCAGAATTAAATTGACCATAATTTTCTCAAAGTAAATATATAATTTTTTTCAAAATTAAATACCAGAATATGAATTAATATATATATATATATATATATATATATTGTTTTTTTTAATTAAACGGACTAGGCCATGAATAGTGCCGGCCCAGACCAAGGTAGCAGGCCTGCCAAGGTTCGGCCCAGCACCAGCCCACAGCCCAACCCAGCAACAAAACCCAACCCAGAAACACGACCCGACCAGATGAAACGGTTCGGACGCGGGTCGCGGGTCTGCTCACCTTGGATGAGCTCGTCGGCGGCGGCGCGGATCGTGGCAGGAGGAAAGCAAGGCGAGGCAAGGCACCCGCGGACGGAGAGCGGCGCAAGGGTGGCGGCAACTGGACACGGCGGCAGCTGCTGGTGCTGCAGGCGGCGGGAGAAGTCGGATACACGGGTCGCACGGCGGGTCAACGGCTCTACGGCGCGCGTCAGGCGGCGGAAGGCGACGGGGACGACGGCAACGGGTCGGCGACTTCACGGGGAAGGGGCTGGTGGCGGCAGTGTAGCTCGGATCGGCGCCGATCGCTACCACGTGAACAGTGGCAGGGAGGAGGTGACGAACTATTCACCA
The DNA here is from genome assembly GCA_028386065.3 of Turnera subulata. Taxonomy (NCBI): domain Eukaryota; kingdom Viridiplantae; phylum Streptophyta; class Magnoliopsida; order Malpighiales; family Passifloraceae; genus Turnera; species Turnera subulata. Next base: position 74,510 of record JAKUCV010000496.1, on the reverse strand, counting down.
CTTCCGGTTTCTCTTTTTTTTCTTTTTCTTCCTTTTTTCTTCTTCTTTTTATAGACGTGAAAACGCTGTGCATCATATGAATCCTTAATAATGCATCTTGTCTGCATTATAGAGCGAGTCCAGTCCGGACCAGAAAATAACTGATACCCCCTTAGTTATTTTTCTGTGTGATTTTTCCGAAAATCCCGGGACCCGAAAAACACCGACTTAGGCCCGAAAAATCCATGGAAAAATTACGAGCGTGGGAAAACTCTCGGTTTCGAAAAACGACGTCCGATTTACCTTGAATTAATTACCCAAGATTAATTCAACAGTAAATCAAGGTAAAAAGACTTTTACAGTCCGGTAAAAATCAAAATTTTTACCCGGGCTGTTACAGCCTACCCACCTTAAAAAGAATTTCGTCCTCAAAATTCCGTCTTATCCGTGGGTCTTAGCACGATAAGCTTCTGGCACACTCTGCCAGGTGTCCAAACTCAACGCGATATGTCGCTTATACCCTTAAGCGACATCTCATCCTCTATAAGAACCAAACCTCATAACTGGCATACTCACACACAGTCATGGACTCTCCACTGAGATCAAGAACTACCACAGACTCCGAGAAGAAGAGCTACATCGGTGGCACTGCCTTCCCGACAAGCTCCGATGAAGAACCTCCCAAGAAGCGGTTCAAAACCAACATCATCGGCCTGAAGGAACCCATGGTCGTCTCCCCAAAACGACGAAAGAAGCGTGCCAACAAGAAAGTTGAAGATCGGAAGGGCAAGGCGACGGCTAAAAGCAGCACTCCGCAACAGACACTATCGCAGCTGAACGTCTCGCTGAAGAAGATCAGCTCGGCGGTGTTGCAGATCGAACTGGCGTGCGCGGAGCTCTTCCCTCACGTGAAAACCGTCCAAAAACTTGTAAAAGACTTAGAGAAGCATGTAACTCAATAGAGTACTTCTTCTCCGTTGTAAAACTGTTATAAATAAATAAAATAAGTTTCCTTTTTAAATCAAAATTCTTATATTACAAAGTCTTATGTTAAACGGAAAAATAAAACATCTCAAAGCAAAACAAAAATCAACAATAAGAATATAAAATCAAACATAAAGAAATTAAAAACAAAAATCGTTTAACAAAACCAAAATATAAAGAAGTTAAAACAAAACACGTTTTCATGATCGGTGCTCGTATCGGACGTAAACATCCTCGAACCCATGAAACGTGATACGCGCAACTAACGGTGACGTCCGTTTTCCTCGTGAAAAGACGACCGTTAACTCGCACGGTGACGATCACGGGCACGTCCTGTGTCCCTCGAAAGAAACGTTATCCACTTGTTCAAAAATTCCGCATGAGCCAAAAACGTCTATCAAGTCTCGTATCTCTCCACGATGTCCGAACAAGTGCAAGCTTGTCGCACATGCACTCTACTCGAGGTACGGTCCCATCCGTCTAGCCTCAACGGTCACAAATGCATGTGATAAAAGCTGCAAGAAAATAGTGAAAAACCATAAAAAGAAAAGACAAAGTAGCCAGGGCGAAAGAAAATCATAAGGTGGAAAAGGGCTGAAAAACACTAGCATTGTAGCCCGAAAAACGTATAAAGTAACAAAGCAATAAGTGAAGCAACGGTAAAATTTTCAAAAAGCAAAATCTTGAAAATCGAAAACGGTAATCACGCTCCCCATAAGAGTATAAAAGATGGAGCGGTGAGGTGTAAATCTTCAAAAGCATTTTAAAGCAAACAAACGCTCAGAAAAAACAAAACCACAACGCTCAGAAAAAACAAAATACCCACGCGTCCAGACAACATGCCTGCTCCCTCATCCGTCTTCTTCATCGAAGGTGCCAATCTAGGCAGAAGAAACCGACTGGCCTACAGCATGGTCAACGAGCGTCCAGAAGAACTACCGAACGAGCTCGGCAGGATGCCACGTCTGGTCTTCGTCGACGAACTCTACTCATCGCGGTTCTTCGTCACTCCCATGGAAGAGACGTTCTTCCTGGAGGACCATGGCACTCTGAGGACCTCCTACTGCAGCTCGGCCAACTCCACCATGTTCTTCATCTCCGAAAGACTTCAGGAGTTCAACCTAGAGTCCACTTGCCACTTCCTGGAGCAAAGCACCTACTACCAGCTCTCGATGACGGCCCAGAGCATGCCCAAAGTCACTCGTCTGCCCGTAACTTGGCCCAAGGGCCGACTACTGGTGTGGAACTGCAGAGGAGTTGCTAGGCGTTCCCAGGAGTTCTCGCATACTCTGAGGGACCTGAAGAACCAGTACAAACCAAACATGGTTCTTCTCACGGAGACCCAGTGGCAGCCTCAAGACGATCACGGTCTCATCCCACTCCGGTTCCCTCAAGCAAACCGGTTCGAGCTTCCCGGCCAGAACAACGCAGGCGGCATGTGGTTCTCGTGGAGCGACAGCATCCAAGTCAACATCAACAATGACCCCAACAACTTCAGGGTCAACGTCGTTCCGAGAAGATAAATGTATTTTTATTTTTATAAAATATCATGTAATATTTCTGTTTGTAATCAAAATATTAGTATTATTAATAATATTTATATTTCCGCTTATTTATGGCATCATTACCTCTTATGTGTATGTTCTGCGATAGCTGGCGTCCCTTGACTGGATCCATAATGCACTAACTAAATGATATAAAATAATAAACAAATGGAGCAAACTATGCAAACAAGGACAACAAACACACAAGGACTGTCCAACAAGACCTAGCGCCCGCTCCGCTACCAAAATGAAACGCCCCGACCCGTATTTACCGTATATAGTAAACACGTGCCGGAACTGTAACTACCCAACCATACCAAGCCCAGCATACAGTGTATACAATAGAAATCCGGGCTCAACAGCCCAAAGTAAAAACAACAATAATAACTCAACCGGCCAAATGGCCCAATAATATCACAAAAAACTGCACAGCGGAAGACTTAATAACTCACATAAACACTGTATGCGACACAGATGCAAACTATGGATCCAAGTCCTGTCTAAGGGATAACGCCGCAGCCTGTCTGGAATGCACCAAACCTGCACCACAAATAACTCATCCTACAGGATGAAAGCCCGCAGGTGAGGGGTGAGTCCGAAGTGCTCACCGACGAAGGAAAGACAATCAATATGCACACTATAAATTACTCAAGTCGAAAACAAGGAAAACCGCCAAAATAAAACAAATCAAAAGACTCAAATAAAATCCAATTTCCAATTTTATCTTTTCCGGGCCCCGTCACGGACAAGCTAGAGGTCAGACCTGGTCATCAACATATTCCGGGTGCCAGACCAAATCCAGAGAACCCAGGGATCGACATCCAAAAAATAATCACGGGATAGACATCCCAAGCATAGACATGCTTATCACAAGAACCCAGGTCGAGGCCACCACGAAACAGTCTTAAACCATCGAGTCGTACCACTACTTACCACGTGACAATTATATTATCATTATTCAAAACCAAGTCACAGGGATCAACATCCCTAACTGAAATACCGGGATAGACATCCCATCTAAACCGAGGATCGACATCCTTATCACATTTGATTATTTATTCCATTATACTTATGGCCAAATACACGAAAATAAATATCCAAAACTCAATGCACGGGGATAAACATCCCAAAACCAAATCAAGATACTGGGATAAACATCCCGACAACAATCACACAATGTGACAAACAACAATGCAACAATCATCAAACATAACAACCGAGTAATATAGGCACATATAGAAGGAAATCCATCCTCACCTTGGCCGATTACTCAACTTCGGAAACAATGACCGGTCCGACGCCGGCTCCTCGGGAAACTGCCCGATATCCGAGCCTATACAACAAAACAATACATACACATAAATGCACATAATCGGTATGCTATGATGCCAATACTGCGAAATAATCCCATCCCGGTTTATATCCTTTATTATTTCCATTTACCGAAAATATTATACCGTACATATATCCGAATATAATTTCGGTACCATACTTTAATTAAAACTTTTTCAAAATATATTTTCATAAAATAATTATAATTTCCAAAATTATAATCACCATAATTTTTCTAGAAAAACAATAACATATTTATAATTTCCAGAAAATATATATAGTATTTATCTTTTTTTACATATAATAATATTTTCCAACATAAAATATAATCACCTTTAATTTTCAAAGTACATATATATATATATATATTCCTCAACCATAATTTTCCAGAGAAAATAATACATATATTAAATTTCCAGAAATTATTTTCATGGTATATATATATTTTTCCAAATAATAATTGTTTTTCCAAAACAAAACTTAATTATTTATCAGTGTATATATATTTATATTTTGCTCAAAATACCAGAATTAAATTGACCATAATTTTCTCAAAGTAAATATATAATTTTTTTCAAAATTAAATACCAGAATATGAATTAATATATATATATATATATATATATATTGTTTTTTTAATTAAATGGACTAGGCCATGAATAGTGCCGACCCAGATGAAGGCAGCAGGCCTGTCAAGGTTCGGCCCAGCACCAGCCCACAGCCCAACCCAACAATAAAACCCAACCCAGAAACACGACCCGACCAGATGAAACGGGTCGGACGCGGGTCGCGGGTCTGCTCACCTTGGATGAGCTCATCGGAGGCGGCGCGGATCATGGCAGGAGGAAAGCGAGGCGAGGCAAGGCACCCGCGGACGGAGAGCGGCGCGAGGGTGGCGGCAACTGGACACGGCGGCAGCTGCTGGTGCTGCAGGCGGCGGGAGAAGTCGGATCCACGGGTTGCACGGCGGGTCAACGGCTCTACGGCGCGCGTCAAGCGGCGGAAGGCGACGGGGACGACGGCAACGGGTCGGCGACTTCACGGGGAAGGGGCTGGTGGCGGCAATGTAGCTCGGGTCGGCACCGATCGCTGCCACGTGAACAGTGGCAGGGAGGGGGTGACGAACTGTTCACCACTTCCGGTTTCTCTTTTTTTTCTTTTTCTTCCTTTTTTCTTCTTCTTTTTATAGACGTGAAAACGCTGTGCATCATGTGAATCCTTAATAATGCAGCTTGTCTGCATTATAGAGCGAGTCCAGTCTGGACCAGAAAATAACTGATACCCCCTTAGTTATTTTTCTGTGTGATTTTTCCGAAAATCCCGGGACCCGAAAAATCCACGGAAAAATAACGAGCGCGGGAAACTCTCGGTTTCGAAAAACGACGTCCGATTTACCTTGAATTAATTACCCAAGATTAATTCAACAGTAAATCACGGTAAAAAGACTTTTATAGTCCGATAAAAATCAAAATTTTTACCCGGGCTGTTACAATTTAGGTTTCCAGCAAATTGAAATTTCTATGCTTTTCTTCTCAACTTTACCAATAGCTATCCTTCTCAACGTTAACATATGGAATAATGCTTTGACTTCTATATGTTACAACTTTCATATTGCTTTTTTTCATATTCCCTATAGGAAAAAAATAGCAAAATTAGTATTCATCTTTGCAACATCATCATCAAAAAAAAGAACATTACTGGACTTAATGTCAGGATGAATATTGTGAGGATCAGCTTTTTCGTGCAAGCATTCAAGTCCTTTGGCAGCCCCACCAGCACTGATAACCATTTACCACTTCCCAGTCTCTGAAATGAACAGATCAAATGTAACATCAAACAACACAGAGTAGGTAGACAAAATGGCAGTTCCTTTCATCTCTATATTTAGATGAAGAAAGAATTATCAAGAATACAATGGAGAATATCGTCGAGAGATCCATTGGAGGCATATTCATAGGCAAGCACTCGCGAACTTCCATCAACACAATACCCAAGCAACTGTACAAAATTCTCATGCTTCAACTGTGATACTATAGAAACCTGTTACATCATGCAATTTCACATATTAATCGGAAAATGTGTAAAGAACTCCAAAAAACTGAATGCAACGATTTCAGCCTTCAATCAAACCTGAGCTAAGAATTCATCATCAGGTTGTTTGCTGTCATCCAATTTCTATATGGCTGCAGTTTGCCCAGATTTAAGGACTCCATAATACACTCTTCCATATGACCCCATAATACACTCAACTTGCTCCACTTTTCCTTTTCCTTGCAAACAATCAAAGAAACAAAATTACTTATAAAATTGTTTATGAAAAATACAAATATTACCTTGAAAACAAAAAGAATATCTAAAATATTTAATTTTTTACGTCGCAGATTCATGCTGAATTAAGCTAAATAGTAGCAAAACATATAAGAACGTTGTTTAATTTGGATTGGGAAGGGAGGTCAATTTGTTTTGCAGTAGAACAAATGAAATAGGTAACCACTTTTATACTGTGTATTTTTAAATCATTAAGAAATCAAATTTAATGCATTTTAATGGGCATGATTAGGGTTTGCCGTTTTTGAAAATAAAAATTGGGTCTTAATAGCCACAATCAAATCTGATCATTAATGTCCATAATTAAAATACTCTTAATAGAAGCACAATTAATTCCCTTCTTTGATAAAAAGTTATTGGGATATTCAAAAGAAAAAAAGCATAATAATATAATTTTATTATATATGGGACCCATTTTTTAATTTCTTTTAAATTATTTTTACCATATGTCAATTAGATGCTGTGTCAAATGTCACATTAGTCCTACGTGTCAAGATTATAGAGCCCTTGAGTGAAAACTCTGCTATTATATATTATAATAGATAGATAATAGATAATAGATAGATACCATTGCAGGGAAACTTTAATGAGATGGTGTGTTCATTATCAGGTAAAAGAAAAATGAACAAGGCATGGGCTCAACATTTAGAGAAAAGTACTTGAGCCATACTTGTAAAAGAAAGCCCAATAAATTTTGAAACACAATAAACATTTGAGAACGAGCGTGATATATGTATGGACTCATAAAAATTCCTAGGTCATGCGCAAAAACTAGGTTTAAGAATATCATTCTCCAAATCAGATAAAAGCTATAGTTATGCTTTCTCACCCCCTGCCCCGAGCCCTAAACTTTCTCTACCACTTCTATTTCTCGTTTCTACCGGGCCAAACCCGAGCATGGACGGTTTAATCTTACTTTTTAGCCTGCATATTAATGTAGTTCTTCAACCCTATTTGATCTAGTCAATTAATCTTATACAGTTTTGTCTCAATTTGCTTAGTTAGTTAGTCACGATCGATGCGTGGGCCAAAAGTTTTGGACAATCCTTGGCCTAAATGGACAATGTTGCTTGTTTTTCCTGCCGAAGAGAGAAAAGAAAGGTTTTGAGTTTTGACAAAGTAGTATGGGGACATTATTAGTAATAGTCAACGTCCGAAATTTTTTCAAGGCAAGTATTATTTGTGATGGTGTTAAGGGAGACCAAAAAAGAAAAATAAAATTTGTTTGAGTCCATGGTTAAAGATATAAATGACGAGTATGGCTTATATCATGCGAAATAAATTTCATTCACAGAATTTGTGATCCTTTACTCTCACGATTTCTCACGATTTTTTTTTTGCACGGTCATATGTTATGTATATATAATTTCTGCGAACTGGTGATGGTTTGTAAATTATTTTTGAAATCAACATAATATTTGGTATAATAGGAATTAGTTAAAATATTGGAGGATATTAAAAATGTTTAGGATAATATATAAGTTTGTGAAAATTCAGAATTTATTAAAAATAATTTTTTATTACTGTATGAAATAACATTGTATGATATATTTTGGCTTCATGGCTTGAACCAAAACGGCAACATGATGAGAAAAACTGATCGCCTAATTTGTGTATAGTTGGGATAGTAATTTTATCTCTCTAAATCTTCCATCCTTGGCATTGGAGATAGAATTGTGGATCTGGGAATAGTTGATAGATGTTGTTTTTCATATGCCAAAAAAAATTATTATTTGACAAAAAAATAAACATTCAATTTGAAGCTTTGAATGATTATGAATTCTTTCTAATTTTCATAGTTTCAATAGTCAAACGCTCTTTCTAATTTTCATAGTTTCAACCGTCAAATGCTAGTTAATAACTTTTCATTTTCATGTCGTCCGCACTGGTGAGCTGCCTGAGCCATCAATTTTTGTTCACAATCAATGAACCAATAATTAGGGTTAGGATTAGTACGAGTAATACATGATATATAAATATTTGTGATATTAATAATACAAACACAGTAGTCACCACTAGAATTTCTTTTGATGAGATCCTACATTCAAAACCTCTTTTACTTCGAGTATTTTTTTTCTTATGTTATTAGATGCAGTAATAAGGTAGCTGACTAGCTTGCCTAGTAGGTTAGGGATGTGGGTTTCTTAACACACACCATGGCCCTGTATGTTCTATTGCAACAATAGCATTTTCCTGGAGCAAGTTAATGATATAATGTTTTGTCCTTCCAAAACAAGGAAAAAAAAATTGAAATCCCAAAAAACTCAAGTTCTCTTTTGTAAAGAATCAAGATGCTATAGGTATGAGTGAATGAAAGGCTTAGTAAATACTGCAGCCGTGTGATGTTGTAGTTGTCATCTACCTAACTGATAAGGCTAAGAATACAAGAGATATATCACAAGATGAGATGCTAACATCCCCCCTCAAACTGAAGCGGGGAAGCAGAGAGAATCAGTTTGGAACGAAGAGCTTCAAAGCGCTTGCTGCTCAGTGGCTTGGTAAGCAAATCTGCAGGTTGATCCTCACTGCGAACAAAAAGGATTCGCAATTTCTTAACCTGGACTTGTTCACGAACAAAGTGATAATCCAAGGCTACATGCTTAATTCGAGTTGTCTGAATTGGGTTTTGACAGAGATATGTCGCCCCAATATTGTCACACCAGAGCCTCGGAGTGGGACACTCAATGCCTAGCCAGGTAAGGATGGATTGGATCCATAACAAGTCTGCAGCGCCATCAGCAAGAGCCTTATACTCAGCTTCGGTAGTGGACCGAGCAACAGTCTTTTGTTTTCGAGATGCCCACGAAATAAGATTTCTACCAAAATACACAAGATAACCAGCCGTAGAGCGACGGTCGTCAAGATTGTCCCCCAATCAGCATCGGTAAACACCTGTATATCTTGACCACCACCGCGATACAAACGAAGACCAAAGGTGGAAGTGTGCTTCAGGTACCGAAGAATACGTTTCACCGCAACATAATGATTCTCGGTGGGCTGGTGAAGGAACTGACTAACCTTACTCACGGCGTAAATGATATCAGGTCGCGTGATAGCTAGATATTGAAGAGACCCGACCACCTGACGATAGAGTGTGGGATCAGACATGAGCTTGCTACCATCATGACGCAAATTTTGGCTTGTAGATGCAGGTGTCTGAGCAGGTTTACAGTCTCGCATGCCCGTCTTTGTGAGCAGGTCCTGAGTGTACTTGTGTTGAGTGAGCAGAAGGCCATCTGAAAAATGCTGCACCTCAATACCAAGAAAATAATTAATCTTGCCCAGATCACGCAACGAAAATTCTACCCCAAGAGAAGTAATAAGAGCAGCAACAAATTGTGAATCGTTGCCAGTGATGAGGATATCATCAACATAAATCAGAATATACACAATGTGGGTTTGATGCCGATAAATCAGTACGGATGGATCTAACTTGGAAACTCGAAATCCACGAGAAACAAGATAGGAACTGAGCCAAGCATACCATGCCTGTGGTGCCTGCTTGAGACCATACAAAGATTTATGTAACCGACATACATGTGTAGGGCGATCTAGATCAACAAACCCCTGTGGCTGAGTCATATACACCTCCTCCTTGAGAATACCATTAAGGAAAGCATTTCGCACATCAAGTTGCTTTACTGTCCACTGCTGAGACAAAGCATAGGTCAACACAAGTCGAAATAGTGGTTGGTTTAACAACCGGTCTAAACGTCTCTGTAAAATCAATCCCTTCGTGTTGGTGAAACCCCTTTGCCACTAATCGGGCCTTATACTGTTCAACAGAACCATCGGCTCGTTTCTTTATGCGAAACACCCATTTATGCCCGACATTGTTCATGGTGTCACAATAAGGAACCAAACTCCATGTCTTGTTCTTGACCAAAGCATTGAATTCTTCTACCATGGCCTGACGCCAAACAGAATGTTTGGAGGCCTCCGTATAGGTAGTAGGTTCTGTAGTAGGTAGTAAACAACGCTCAGCTGAAAAATTAGAAGGGGAAAATGGTTGATTCAGTTTGGGGCGAGGTCGTAGAGTTATGGGGTGAGAGGTTTGTCGAGGTGGTGGTGGTGGTGAGGGTGAGGAAGAATTATCTAAAGAGGATGGAGAAGGAGTAGAATCTGCCAATTACTGGTCCGAGTAGCGAGTGGGTAGGAGAGGACTAGAGGATAGAGGAGCTGTGGGAGAAGAACTAGGAGACTGAGACAAAGACGAGGACTAATGCGACATGATAGGAGAAGAAAAGTTAAGATGAGGACGAGGAAAAGAAGATGGAGACGATTGTAGTACGGGAGTTGGAGTAACAACTGTATTTGAAGGGAAAATAACACTGATGGGAACAGATACCCAACGATCTGGGGCGACAGGTGAGGAGCCAATAGAACTAGTATTTGTGAAAAAGGGGAATACATCTTCGAAAAACTGGACATGCCTAGCAATATACAAACACTTAGTGGCATAGTCTAGACACCGATAACCTAGGTGAAGAGGGCTATAACATAGAAACACACAAGGTTTGGAACGATATTCAGTTTGTGTTGGTTATAGAGATGCAGATAAGGAAAGCATAAGCAACCAAACACCTTTAAAAAATTATAATTCGGCTTCTGCTAGAATAACTTTTCGAAGGGTGAGAGATGACGAAAAACAGGAGTAGGCATTCTATTAATCAAATAGGTGGCTGTCTCAAAAGCAAAATGCCAAAACTTAGAGGATAGATTGGTATCTACCATCAAAGTTAATCTGGTTTCAACAATATGCCTGTGTTTTCTCTAAATGGACCCATTCTGTTCATGGGTATGTGTGCACATTAGTCTATGTGTAATTCCTATATTGTGGAAATAAGCATTGAGCTTACGATATTCGCCCCCAATCGGTCTGGACAGTTTTAATTTTAGTTTCAAAGAGGCACTCTACCTGTCGTTGGAAAAATTGGAAAACATGAAACACATCTGACTTAAGCTTAAGCAGAAAAAGCCAACAAAATTTATTGTAATCATCTTGAAAAAGAATATAGTATTTATGAGCATCACTACTCATGGTTGGGGAAGGGCCCCAGACATCACTAAAAATTAAGTCAAGAGGTTTCTTGGAACAATTGGAACTAACAAATAAAGACTAACAACCAGACTTGCCTAAGGGACAAGCAAGACAAGGACTCTGAACTGCTTTATTCTGAGGAACCAAAAGAGAAGAGTGAGAGAGAAGACGTTGGAGCACAGCCTTGTGAGGGTGTCCTAGTCGCCAATGCCAAACAAACGGGGACACACGAGCAGAAAAACAGGAGACGCTAGATAAAAGGTGTAGAGACCATTGCTACTCGGCCCGATAAGCAGGATTCTCTTGGTGGTTTTGTCCTTGACATAAAAACAGTCAGAATGAAATTCAAAAAACACGTCATTAGCAGAAGCAAATTGATGAACAGAAAGCAAAGATTTGGTTATCTGTGGAACATGCAAGACATTAGCAAGTGTAAGAGATTTAGAGGTAGAAGGAATGGAAATTGAGCCTGTACCAGCAATCGGTAGATGCTGCCCATTTCCAACTTGTAAGGCATCAGGTCAATGGTAATCCTCATACTGAGTCAAGGAACCTTGGTCAGAAGCGACATGAAGGCTGGCTCCAGTGTCGGGATACCAAGCATTGGGATCAGAAGCCTGAGTGCTCACGACATTGGCAGTGGGCTGCGGAGAAGGAGGGTTGCGTTGGAGATCAAAACAAGTATGGATAGTATGGCCATTACGATTACACCATTGACACCAAGGGCGATTTGAGTTGCGTGACCAGGAATTGCGGTTATCACCAGATGGCTTGCCACGGCCCCTGTTTCCACGCCCACGATTCTGAGATCGGCGGCCCTGTAATGGTGGAAAAGGCTTTTGCTACGTAATATGTGCAGAGGAGGAAACAGAGTTCTCTCTAGAAGACCCGGCACCAGATTTAGAAGGCCCATCAAAAGTCATCGTCTTCACAAAGTCACCATTGATAAACTCAAAATTCTGCAATAAACTCAACAACTCAGAGAAAGAGAGAGGCTCAGAGCGGGCCGAAAGATTAGCAGCAAATGATTTCATATCGGGGCGCAAGCCCTGAAACACATGTATATTAAAATCCTCAACAGAAAGAGGGTTCCCTGCAGCAGTGAGTTCATCAGCAAGACGTTTGGCACGATTCATGAACCGTACAACAGTCTCGGTTGGCTCATGTTCAAGACGTTGCAGTTCCTGTCGAATAGCAATTATTCGAGTAGTATTTGAGGATGCAAGAGACGAAGACAAAGCATCCCAGATCTCCTTAAACATATTCTTGTTCATGACAGTGGGAAAGACACCAATTGTGAGAGAAGACATAAGCATACTCACAATTGCTTGATCCTGCTGAATCCATTTGGAATACAACGGATTGACTTGGACTGAACCATCTGCAGCAGCAACATAAAGGGACGGACAAGGAAAAGTCCCGTCAGCATAGCCAAACAGACCTTGACCCATCAAGAGTGGCTGAACTTGGGCTCTTCAGAAGACATAATTAGTATCTATGAGTTGCACAGAAACAAAGTGCCGAGAATTGCTCAGGCTTTGGAAAGCATCAGTTTGTGAAGGTATGGAAACCACTTGCGATGAAGAAGAAGTGTCTATCCCAGAATTTTTTGACTATGGTGTTTTTGGATCGATCGACATAATGCAGTTATGCAGTGTAGCTCCGCTACCATGTAAAGAATCAAGATGCTATAATTATGAGTGAATGAAAGGCTCAGTAAATACTGCAGCCGTGTGATGTTATATTAATAGACAATAATACAATTGTCATCTACCTAATTGATAAGGCTAAGTATACAAGAGATATATCACAAGATGATGAGATGCTGATAATCTACAACAGAGGACTATTCTCTCATTATCTAGTACAGGTTTATACATATTCTAACATCTTTGAATTAACTTATACGCTTTAATTTACTGCTCGGACCCACTAAATAGCCCATTTGGAATGAAATCATCAATATTTGACATCAAAAATGGCAGCAATGTCAGTGGTTTCTTTATGCTCATGTTAGCATGGCCTGTGATAAGCGTACTTGAAGAGGCAGAATTGTTCCTCCCTGCAGAATTATTCCCTAAACCAGTTGCGTGGCCCAAAGGCTTTGACAACTCCGCCTTGAAAGGAGACAATATTGTTCCTTTTTTCTGGGGGGAAATGAAAGGAAGGAGAAAGGTTTGACATCCTAGTACAGGACAAGTATTATCTATGGGGATTGTTTAGGGGAAGACAACTTCAGATGCAGCAAGCTAATCTTACTGGAAGAGAACGGTAAAGATCTTGTTACACAGCCCACTTCGCAGGGAGGCAATGTATGAACTTGTGCAGATGCCACAGAACCTTGGTTGCACTGGTGACTAGACTTGTAGATATTGGTATAAGAACATTTACTTTTTAATTGCATAGTGAAGCCATCCAATACTTCCAAGTTCATGCAGAATTATCCCTGCATATTACCAGTGAATTAATTTGCTGTGGTTCGTCCAAGAGATTTACAGAAAACTGGATTCTTCATTGGTGTGAATAATGTCCCATCTCTAATGATAACCCTTTTGACCCTGCCTCCAAATCTAATTTAAGTACATCCTTCTAGCCATCTTTCCATTGAACATTGTTAGCATAGCTTATATCCTATACCATTACGTCACATGTATTTCATATTATCACAATGACTAGTAACGATAGCATCAGCTGTACTTGTAGAGCTAGGGTAGAACTCTTTCACTTGTATCTAATCTGTGTACTAAGCTTTCTATATAATACTATGACCGGCAACACTATTGGTGTGCTGAGAGAACCCTAAACACTATTCTCTATATGGTAGCGGAGCCACCAAGCTTAACCGCAATATTTACCCCCTGAATCCTTTTTCTTTTCCCCTTTCTTTCCAATGGAAAATAGTAGTGCAGCGTTCTCCTCTAGTTCCACTCTTGGATCTACATCCAGCACACCTCTCACTTCCACCATGGCAGGTCATATTCCGACTGGTGGTGCAAACATCTCGGTTGTTCCGACGATCCAAACTCTCAGCAATTCTCACCATGCAGTGTCTATTCAACTGACACACACTAATTATGTTTTCTGGCGGGCTCAAATGGAGCCGTTCTTGGTAGGGCAGGGTGTTTTTGGCTATGTTGATGGTATTATTCCTTGCCCTCCACCCACCATCATCACAAACGGTGAGCTCAAGGCGAATCCAGCCTATACCGCCTGGGTTCAACAGGATCATGCGATCCTCAGCAGCATCAACTCCTCCATTTCACTGGAAGTCTTTCCCAATGTTGTCGGAAAACGTACCTCTAAAGGCGCCTGGGATGCCTTGGAGACTTCTCTTGCTTCTCCAAACCAGGCACGACGCATGGCTCTACACTCTGCTCTGCAACAAATCCAGCAGCTCCCTGATGAACCTGTTGTTCAATACATGAATCGTGCCAAGAATTTATCGGATGAACTGGCAGCTAGTGGCCAGGCTGTGTCTGTTGTTGATTTCCAAATATGTGTTATCCGTGGTTTGCAACCTGACTTAAAGACCTTTGCCACCACTGTTTCGGCTCGACCGGAACCCCTAACCTTTGCTGAATTACAGGGAGCCCTGATGAGTTTTGAGTTCATGCACAATGACCCTCTCAAAGCCCTTTCCATTCAACAGGCACACTCTTCTGACAAGACAAAGGATGTGCCTCCTCCAAGCAGTCCTACTGTTAATGTTGCACAGCGACAACAATTTCCACCCCAGCAGCGAGGAGGCGGAAGCAAAGGTCACCGAGGACGTGGTCGTGGTTCTCCCAATTATCAAGGTAATTACAATCAATCTCGGCAATTTTCTGATAATCGGCAGTTTCGCAATCAGGATCAACCTCGTCCACGATGCCAGCTTTGCAACAAAATTGGCCATACCGCCCAGACCTGTTACTCCAGTACTGGTCCTCCTCCAACGGCAAACTCTGTGTCCTATCCATATTACTCTACCCAGTGGTTGCCTGACACAGGGGCCAGCCATCATGTGACTCCTGATCAATACAGTCTATCCAACTACTCGGAATACCCTAGTCACGATTCTGTTCAGATTGGCAATGGTCATGATCTCACGGTTACTGGTGTTGGTAACGCTCACCTCTCCTCTCCCACTCGTTCTTTAATGATTAATAATGCCCTTTATGTTCCTGCCATGACTAATTCTTTACTTTCGGTACAACAATTTGCTAAGGATAATAATGTCTACTTTGAGTTTCACCCTATCCTAGCATTGACGGTTGTCGGTTTTATGTCATTTTCCTTGATGATTACAGTAAACATTTGTGGTTTTATTCCATTAAACGAAAGTCTGATGTGTACACTGTGTTTCGAAATTTCCAACGAGAGGTTGAGAGACAGTTTAACACGACGATAAAAGCAATGCAAACAGACTGGGGTGGTGAGTATAGAACACTACACAAATTCTTTGTTGAGAGTGGTATTAAGCATCGTTTGCAGTGTCCACACACACACGAGCAAAATGGCTCTGTAGAACGCCGACATAGGCACATCGTGGAAACAGGACTTACACTCATGGCCACTGCTAGGGTTCCGTTTACATATTGGCATTTTGCTTTCGAAACAGCCACCTTTCTCATTAATCGCATGCCTACCAGAGTCCTTGATAATAAAACTCCTTATGAAATCCTACACTCTCATGTCCCAGATTATACATTCTTAAGAGTTTTTGGGTCTCTTTGTTATCCTTATCTCAGACCGTATAATCGTCATAAGATCAATTATAGGTCTACGCCGTGTTGTTTCCTAGGGTATAGCACAGCTCACCATGGATATCGCTGTTTGGATATGCACACCAAACGCATGTATATTGCCCGACACGTCAAGTTCTTTGAAGATGTCTTCCCTTTCCAAATATCGTCACAGCCCACAATTGCGTCCCAACCTTCACGGGAAAAGTGGGTGACAGTGCCTCTGACAGTCTTCTTTTCGAACACTACTACCACCATGCAATCCACTACTTCTTCGCCGGCCCCTCATTTATCAACCAGGTCAGTTTCCTCCCCTGCTTCATCACCTATTTCTCCCATCTTATCTCAACCCGTGTCCTCACCCTCCAAAACTACTTCTAATGAAAACAATAATCCTCATCAGTCCTACACAACTCCTATCTCCACTCCTACTCCAACCTCTCGCTTGCTATCTCGGAGAGAAGTTAGCATTACCCCTGGACTGCACCTAGACCAAACCCTAACTACCACACCGACTTTTACCCATTCTAGTTCAGAGTCCTCTCCTTCAACACCTTCTCGCACACATACACCAACCCCACCCAGGAAAATGACTCTCCGAGCCAACCCCAAACCGGTTGATAGATACTCACCCTCCAATTTCCTTACTCAATGCGTACCAACATCAGAACCCACATCGTTCTCCGAAGCCAATAAGAACAGGGTTTGGCGAGATGCCATGCAGGAGGAATTTAATGCATTACTTAATAATAACACCTGGACACTTGTACCCTACAAGCCTCACATGAATGTTGTAGGTAACAAGTGGGTATACCGGATCAAGAGGACAGCGACCGGTGAAGTTGAGCGCTACAAGGCACGCCTTGTTGCCAAGGGATATCATCAGCGGGAAGGAGTCGATTTCTCAGAAATTTTAGTCCCGTAGTCAAGCCAACAACAATCCGGGTGGTTCTCAGTTATGCTGTATCGCAAAAATGGCCTGTTCAACAGTTGGATGTTCGGAATGCATTTCTCCATGGCCGGCTTGAAGAGGAGGTGTATATGGCCCAGCCGCAAGGCTTTCTTGCTCGGGATAAACCCACCCATGTCTGCCGGTTGCACAAGTCCCTCTATGGCCTGAAACAGGCGCCCAGGGCATGGTACAAACGACTCAGTGACTACCTCGTACACTGTGGCTTTGTTATTTCTCATTCAGATTCTTCTCTACTTGTGTATCGGCATGATTCTGTGGTTGTCTATATTCTGATTTATGTGGATGATATTCTGATCACGGGGAACAATACTCAGTTTATTCGCCAGCTAGTTCAACGTCTTGGAGAGTACAAAGCATTGGCGGATGGTAGTGCTGAGCTCATCTGGGTGCAATCCTTGCTTGCTGAGCTGGGGATTTCTCACTCTGTCCCGACCCTGTGGTGTGACAATATAGGGGCGACTTATCTTAGTCATAACCCTGTCCATCATATGCGAACCAAGCATGTTGAGCTGGATTTTCATTTTGTTCGGGAGCAGGTGGCGAGGAACAAGCTTCACATTCGTTTTGTGCAGAGCGAAGGCCAGTTGGCGGATATCTTAACCAAGGCCTTGTCCTTGACTCGTTTTCAAACTCTCCGCAACAATCTCAACCTCCGCAAACTGCCGGTTTCGATTGCGGGGGAGTGTTAGCATAGCTTATATCCTATACCATTACGTCACCTGTATTTCATATTATCACAATGACTAGTAACGATAGCATCAGCTGTACTTGTAGAGCTAGGGTAGAACTCTTTCACTTGTATCTAATCTGTGTACTAAGCTTTCTATATAATACTATGACCGGCAACACTATTGGTGTGCTAAGAGAACCCTAAACACTATTCTTTATAAACATATAGGTCGCGAGTTGATTTTTAGCCATAAAACCAATGGGAAGATTATGTACAGTAATTAGTTCCGACACAACTAATTTCTCTTCATTAAGTGACATAAACATTTTCTTACAGGATAGCAGGGTGGCTTAACTAGTTCTAAGTCCCAGTTCCCAGAAATCTGCATCTCTACAAACACACTTTTCCAACCTTGTTGTTTCAGTAGAAATTAACATGTCTAGTCACTAGTGTCATACAAGCAATTTGCAAGGTAAACAAGACGCAACAACTGGAAACTTTTATAGCAGATAAACATTTATTTATTTGGAGAAGCCTAAAAGCGGTACACGCATAGATTTTGGATCATAAAACATAAATGAGCACCAACATGAGAATTCAGAATCTCATGTCGTGCCATTTATTTCTTGTCCTCATTTAGCTGCGGGCTTGCTTGATCCTGCAGCCTGGAAAACATTAAGAAGCCAACATCAGGAAAAAGCAGTATTGACGTGAACTTAGCTTATGCTAATTTCTTTTTAAAAGTTCATATTGAGATGTTAAGGGTGTTATTCGACTAGCTATGCACAAGAACGTGGTACAACAATCTGATGCAACTACAAAACCACACATGATTAACTACGTTAGAAAACAGATCAGGATAGTATTTGATGCAGTGATCAGGGAAATATGATGGACAGATGGAGCAATCAGTTCAGTGTTCCCCGGAAAATGAACTCCTATCTACCCAGAAGAATGCACAAAATTTTATTGGATATTTTAGAAAAGTTAAACTATGTTATATACCTTCTTCCTGGGCTCCCGGGGCTTCTGCTCAGCCTTCTTAGGAGCTGGCTTGGAGGCTGGTGCTTTTGCAGTACCGCTGGGCTTACCGGCCTCTTTCTTGACAGGAGCTGCTGGTTGGGTGGCAACTGGTTTCTCAGCCTTGAGTGATGCCATTCTTCTTAATATCCTGTACTAGAGGAGCACTGCTACACCTTGTTGTTGGACTTAAGATCATCGGTAGAGCAATTTATAGACTCACAATCAACATGTGGCTTGTTAATTCGAATCTTTACATCAAATTGGTGAATAGATTGTTGATTCCTTGATCTAGAGAATAGAATAACTTCAAGTGGTGGATGTCATTTACAGAATTCTGTGTGCTCATGATGCTCAAGCATATTAATTACTTACATTATCAGATGCTTATTCTGATACGAAGGAAAGATATTTTCTGGTATAAGCTAGCGCGAAGTGTGATATCACGCTACTTATTGCACATTTCCATTCTAGTGGATTCTGTGTCATTTAAATCTTTTTGCTTTAAGAAGTTAGTAAATTTCTTAGCCTAATTTCTTCATCCAGAAATTTTTGTTGTGCCTAAAATATTGGTGTCGACATGCTGAGCTTTGTTCTTGAATTGTTTGCTTTGATCGTGCTTTTGCTATTTGGAACTTGCTTCAAAGTTTATGCCATGATGACAGCTACTTTACCCTGATTTTCTATGATTCTCTCCTTTCATTACCTCACTTGATCCAATCCGGAACATCCTGCTGCTCCGATTTATTTGAACCAACAACAATGTCTGCAGGATTCATTATAGGTTTCCTGACATCGTTCACTTCCCATTCTCCTCTGTAGTCTAACCCGAGACCTGAAATCATATGTCCTTTCCCGAGTAGTATGTTCTGCAATAAATCTGAGGAACAAACTTTGTTAGTCGTAGCTGGCTTTGTTTTGAGCTCAGGATGCCCTACTCTTCTCATGTTCAAGATGTGTACCTTGTCTACTTGAGCACATCTATTTACTGACTCCAAATTTAATATGCTAGTCTGAGTCCAACCAAGACAAGATAAAAACAACAGGTGGCCTCTGACAACTTGGTTTCTCAAGTTAGAGACAGGGTCAGGTTTAGGGGGACTTCTGGCCTCTTGTTACCCGCATCTCTCTTGTTCTGTACAACATTAACATCTCGTATTGTTTTCAGAATCTAAACAACATTTGATGCATAAGGTTGAAATAGAAATGGTTTCCAGAATGTAAGTAGTACACTACATATGATCCAGAAACAAAGAAGCATTCACATTACTGGATGGTTTGTCTGATAAAGTTGAGATTCACAAACCCATTATTGAAACATACCGATCTACTAAGACTATACAATACTTTGTGACATGAAAAGAAAAGAGGCAACAAGTTCAGTTCAGTGCAGCATGGATGTGTACTACAGCCAGAAACCACTAAGAAATATGCAAAACAGTACAATGGAAGTGCAAGAAATGTATTATACACATTTTTTTTTTCTGAAAAAAAAAAGGGTTGCAATCCGCAGTCTTTAGTATTACTCACAAATATATACTATATATAAAAGATCTCAGGGTTTTGAATAGTAACCTCAAAGTGAAATTCTTTTTTTATAGAATTTTTTCTTATATAATTATATGTAAAAAAATGTAGATAATTTTTTGTGGGAATAATATTAAACTAAGTTAATATATTTAATTAATATAATATTGAGTTGTGGTAGGAGTCCTAAATCTAAAAGGACTAGGTTTTATGATATTTGTGGTACACTATATAAAGGGGCTTACCCTAGTGTTTTATTGTGTGGTTTTGACAAATAAAATAAAGTGTGTTGTGCTGCGCATATTCTCTCCCTGCTAACAAGTGGTAGCGGAGCTAGAGAGGATTTCATAAAAAGAAAAAGAAAAAAAAGTAGTGGAATCCGCCACAACCACAACGGTGTTTCGATTTTGGAAAAATTGATTTTGTCTTTGTGAGACTTTGAATGTGACGACGACTTGCAGGCTTTGTTTTGTTGATTTAGGACAAAACAAAAAAAAAAGGAGTTCTCGCTAGAAGACAAGTGAGAGTTGGCATTCAATTGTTTGCTTTATCAAGAATTGCAGACAAAGTATTTTATATACGGACGAATTGTTGGTTTTGGCAATTGGACAGCAGGTGTGTGGCTTTGCTCTCATCAAATAAGATTTTTTTTTTTTTTTGGCAGAGTTATCGATATATATTTTCCGTTGGCTTGTACTTGCTATTGGCTTTTTTTTTTTTGGGTACGGTGCGGGAGATACAAATTTGGTATATCATGTCTACAAAATCTGAGTGTGGTGTTTTTAAATTCAATGGCAAGGATAATTTTTTGATCTGGCAGAGGCAGATGACTACGTTTTTTAAGCATGTTAAAATTTGGGATGTTGTTGAGAATGGACCAGGAAATCCTGCAGAAGCTGCAAAGTTGGAGAAGGATAATGATGCACGTTATTACCTTGAACAAAAGGTAGAACTCCCTGTCTATGAAAAATTTTTGGATGCTGGCACTGCAAAAGAAATTTGGGATATTTTGCAGAATTGTTATGGTGGCTCCGAGAATGTGAAGAAAGTGAATTTGCAACAGTTGAGGGCAGAATTTGAGCTTATGCAGATGAGAGCAGATGAAACAATTGATGATTATTTTGGTCGAATACAGGCGTTGGTGAATAAGATGAGTTCCAATGGTGAAAAGAAGACAGATCAACAGGTTGTTGAGAAGATTCTCCGTAGCCTGCCAAGAGATTTTGATTATAAAGTGACAGCTATTGAAGAAAATCAAAATTTGGAGACCTTGTCAATTCATGAGTTGCAAGGTAAGTTGATTGTGCATGAGAGTCGGTTGAATTCCAGGAAGCGTGCAGAAGAACACCAATCTCAGTTGCATTTGGCTTCTCAGAAAGAAGAAAATTGCAATAAAGTTGCATATAACTACCCAGGCCAAAGTAGCAGAGGTGGCAGAGGTGGTAGAGGTAACAGAGGGGGAAGAGGTGGTAGAGGTGGCCGAGGCAACAGAGATGGTGTTGATTACAAACAGAATGCTCAGATGAAGTGTTTCAAGTGTGGAAAATTTGGGCATGCTCAGAAAGAGTGCAAGTCTCATATTCAGTGCAGGCAGTGTGGCAAGTATGGGCATTATCAGAGGGAATGCTGGAATAATGGCAATCAAGCACAAGCAAAGTTTGTGGATGGTGGAGCTGGAGGCTCTAATGGTACAGAGACATTGTTACTAGCAAGTCACAAGACAGAAGCAGCAGAGAAGAACAGGTGGTTCTTGGATACTGGTTGTAGCAATCATATGTCTGGCAACAAGGAAATTTTCTGTGAGTTGGATGAGTCTTTTCACACAACAGTTACACTGGGTGATAAGACTAAAATTCCTGTGATGGGGAAAGGGAGAATTGCAATAAAACTGAAGAATGGCTCTGTCAACTATATTTCTGAGGTGTTCTATGTGCCAAATTTGTACCAAAATTTGCTGAGTGTGGGGCAGTTAGCTCAAAAGGGCTATGAGGTGGTATTCAGTGGCAGAATTTGCACAATCAAAGATGACAAAAAAGGGCTAATAGCAAAGGTAAACATTGCTGAAAACCGGTTGTATCCTATGCTTATTAACTACAATGATTTACCTTGCTTTAGTTCTGCCATTAGTGGTGATGATTGGCTTTGGCATATGAGATTTGGGCATTTGAATTTTGGAAGTTTGAAGTTTCTTGCTCGTAAGGAGATGGTTTCTGGATTGCCACATATTGATTTCCAGTACAGAGTTTGTGAATCATGCACTCTTGGCAAGAAGCATCGTGATCCTTTTCCTACAGGAAAAGCTTGGAGAGCCACACAACCACTGCAACTTGTCCATTCAGATTTATGCTCGGTGGAAGTTCCTTCAAATGGAGGCTGCAGGTATTTTATTACCTTTATTGATGACTTTAGTAGGAAGACATGGGTATATTTCTTGAAGAATAAATCTGATGCTTGTGGTGCTTTAAAGCAATTTTTGCTCTACATTCAAAGACAGAGCGGTCATGTAATTAAGACTTTGAGAACTGACAGAGGCACTGAGTATATTGTTTGTGATGATTTTCTAAAACAAAATGGTGTGAAGCACCAGTTGACAGCAAGGTATACTCCTCAGCAGAATGGAGTTGCAGAGAGGAAGAACAGAACTGTGATGGATATGGTCAGGAGTATGTTGCATAACAAAAATTTGCCTAAAAATTTTTGGGCAGAAGCTGTTTCTTGTGCTGTTTATTTGTTGAACAGGTGTCCTACCAGGAGTGTTGATGGAAAAACACCTCAAGAAGCATGGACTGGTCAGAAGCCGAATGTCAGTCACTTGAAGGTGTTTGGTTCCATTGCTTATGCTCATATTCCAGATGCATTGAGAAAGAAGCTAGATGACAAGGCAGAGAAGTGTATTTTCCTTGGGTATAGCCATGAGACAAAGGGATACAAGTTGTACAATCCATTGACGAAGAAGGTGGTGATTAGCAGAGATGTTACGTTTGATGAGCAAGGAGTTTGGGATTGGTCATCTGCAGATTCACAGCCAGTCCCACATTACTTAGTCACTGAGAGAGTTGAAGCAGAAGAAGCAGAAGATGAAGTTGAACAAGCGGAAGAACAAGTTGCACAGCCTCCACCAACACAACAAGCAGTGCCAGGTCGTCCACAACGTAATCGGCAAAGGCCTACTCACTTGCAGGATTATGTTGTTGGGAATGACAATGATCCCAGTGATGAAGAGCAGATGGCACACTTTGCTTTCTTTGTTGACTGTGATCCCCTATTATATCAGGATGCTGCAAAAGATGATCGTTGGATTCAGGCCATGGATGAGGAGATACATGCCATCGAGAAGAATAAAACTTGGGAGTTGACCTCATTGCCGGCTGGAAAAGAAGCCATTGGTGTCAAGTGGGTGTACAAAACCAAGTACAAGCCTAATGGAGAGGTGGAAAGATACAAGGCAAGATTGGTGGCAAAAGGCTACAAACAAAAGCCAGGTATTGATTACTTTGAGATTTTTGCTCCTGTTGCAAGGCTTGATACTGTGAGAATGATAATTTCTATTGCTGCACAAAGTAATTGGAAGATTTATCAAATGGATGTGAAATCTGCTTTCTTGAATGGTGTGCTTGAGGAAGAGGTGTATGTTGAACAACCTCTTGGTTATGTGAAGAAGGGGGAGGAAGAGAAAGTTTTCAGGTTGAAGAAAGCCTTGTATGGCTTAAAACAGGCACCTAGAGCTTGGTACAAGCGAATTGATTCTTATTTTGTTGAGAATGGCTTTCACAGGTGTCCTTATGAGCACACTTTGTATGTGAAGTCTAACAAGCAGGGAGATGTGACTATTGTGTGCTTGTATGTTGATGATATGATTTTCACTGGTAACAATCTTGAATTGTTGATGAAGTTCAAGAAAGAGATGATTGCACAGTTTGAGATGACAGATATGGGTTTGATGTCATATTTTCTTGGCATTGAGGTGAATCAGATGCAGGGAGGCATATTTGTTTCACAGAAAAAGTATGCAGGTGATGTGTTGAAGAAGTTCAAGATGGAAAATAGCAATCCGATTCTGACTCCAATGGAGGAGAGATTGAAGTTAGAGAAGGATGGCAGTGGTGACTTGGTTGATGCTACCAACTTCAAGAGATTGGTAGGAAGCTTGCGGTACTTGACAGCTACAAGGCCAGACATTGTCTACAGTGTTGGACTTGTGAGCAGGTTTATGGAGACTCCACGACAGTCTCATTGGCAAGCTGCAAAGCGCATCCTGCGCTATGTCAAAGGTACATTGAATGATGGCATTTTCTATTCTGCTACTAACAGTGTGGAGCTTGTTGGCTATACAGACAGTGATTGGGCTGGAGACATTGAGAAGAGGAAGAGTACTTCTGGGTTTGCTTTTCATCTTGGTTCTGGTGTGTTCTCTTGGTCATCCAAGAAACAACAGGTAGTTGCATTGTCTACAGCTGAAGCAGAATACATTGCAGCTGGAAATTGTGCTACTCAAGCAGTATGGTTGAGGAAGATGCTTAGTGAGCTGAAGCAGTTTCAAGAGAAGCCTACTACAGTGTATTGTGATAACAAGTCCGCCATTGCATTGTCAAAGAATCCAGTGTTCCATGGTCGTAGCAAACATATTGACATCAAGTATCACTACATTCGTGAGCTGGTGCAAAACAAAGAAATTGTGCTTGAGTTTTGTTCATCTGAAGATCAAGTTGCAGATGTTTTCACAAAGCCATTGAAGACCGAAGTGTTCCTAAAGCTCAAGAAGATGATGGGCATGGTAAAGCTTGAAGACTTAGTTTAAGGGAGGCAATGTGGGAATAATATTAAACTAAGTTAATATATTTAATTAATATAATATTGAGTTGTGGTAGGAGTCCTAAATCTAAAAGGACTAGGTTTTATGATATTTGTGGTACACTATATAAAGGGGCTTACCCTAGTGTTTTATTGTGTGGTTTTGACAAATAAAATAAAGTGTGTTGTGCTGCGCATATTCTCTCCCTGCTAACATTTTTTAAGATCTTGAGGTTTTGAATAATAATCTTAAGTGAAATTATTTTTTTATCTTCCAAACTTTTTGCCTAATTTAAATAGAAGTTTTGTGTTATTATAATTTTTTAGGTATAATTATGTGTTACAAAGTCTTAATGTTTTCGTGATCATAACAAAGCCTAGCCTCCAAATTGATTACAATATATCTCTATTGTCAGCACATCGACGCCTACCCTCCAACAAATCATAAACCCCTTCACCAGTCTCACTGGCCCTCAGAAAATGATCATTTAGATCTTCGATCAATGTCATTCCAAGAAGCTCCACAATCTCGGGCTTCTTCACCTTCTGTCTCCACCAGCTGCTGAATATGAAAGAACCCAACTCGGTCATGAAATTGAACTCCATCGACTCCTCTTCCTCCTCATCGTCCAAATTCGTCGGCTTCTGTTCCACCTGCATTTTGATGTCAGCGACAAAGGTGTCCAGCCCATACGCGGCGACGTAGCAGCGGAGTGCGGAGCTGGTCTTCCGGAGGCACATTGCTGTGGCAGCGTGGGCGGCGGTGAAACGCTTCAGCGCGGACACCGCCGCTGCCATGTGGTCCTTCCGCAGCTTTACCTGTCTTGAAAGTTCATTATTGTAGGTTGCGCCCATGCTGGAAAATTTGAGAGGGACGAAATTAGGGTTTAGGTTTGTCTTTTTTTTTTTTAGGATAGGATTTATGCCCGGTTTGTGAAATTTCATTTTCTCAGTGGGATGTGTATAGTTTAGGCAAATATTATACAACAGGAAAGGTCCAAACACAACCATACTCCACTAATACAGCAAGAAACAACTAAGAAATATGCAAGTACTAAAATAGTACAATGGAACTGCAACAAATGTATTATACACTTATTTTTTCAGAAAAAAAAAAAACTTGGATTTCAATCCGCAGTCTTTAGTATTACTCTCTTGCATAAACGTAGTGATAGTATTAGGGAGTGGATAGAATGATATAAACAGAACTACATGGGAATCAGAAATTGTCCTTCAAAATTAAATCTAAAATTGTTCCATCACATGTTTATGTCTACTGGCCTGGGACTACAGCAAGTGGACAATCCTTTGGGATAATGCACGAACTGATTGGGGGGATGATGGGGCCTTGTGACTTGTGAGAGATTGTGCAAGGGAGAATAGTAGTGGCCTAACCCCCCATGTGTTAGATTTACTATTTCACTAACTGAGATGTCCAAATCAGAAACCGCTGAAGTAATGTATGTGAATCCAAGGAGAAGTAGACACAAAGTAGAATGCAGTCAAAATTTTGAGGAAAACTGAGTTGTTGGATTGAGCTAATTAAGGTAGTGTAAAGTGACTAACTAGTAAAGCTAAGGTAGTGATAGACGTGTCTAGTGACCAAGTGAATGGATGGGCCATTGAGTCAGGAATAGAGAGCCTTTAATAATTTAGAATCATTCACTGTTTGTGGGCTTTATTAGTTTCAGGTCCAGTATCCTTTGTCCAGTATCCTTTCAACCAAGGTGACTTACTGCCAAGTACCAGCAGCACATGATGATTGATAACTTTCTAGCTACATGAAAAATAATTGAAATTCCCTGCTCCACAATTGTCACTACTTTGACTTGTTGCTAAATATAGGTGCAGGTCATTATTTGCAGGAACACATCATGTCTTAGTTAAATATCTGACAAAAAAATATGGTTATAATCCGTTTTTGAACAATACGGTTGTACGTGTGGTTGGATTATGATCAGACATTTATTCCAAAGTTTGGTGGTTTAGTGCTTAAGTACTCAATAATCTTCTTTGTCATCTCGTTTGTTTTTTTCTTCTGCATCCGTTATATATCAGCTTCATGGACCTACTAGGCCTAGACCCGTATCCATTTTTTCGTATTAATCTTTGTCCTTTATTGCATTCTCTAGAGAGGTATGGACAATGGGGGCCATTTCTTTGTTGTTTCTAGGCCTTCAAACATCTACCTCTCCAGTATGGAATCAGAAGAACCGCAAACATACACCATGAATTTGATGAGCTTACTATTTGCAAGTAGTATTTCAAGTACAGTTTCATCATTAGTTAATTAATGCCTACACTAAAAAGTGTCAAAAATGGTGTCGTGGTGTAGTTGGTTATCACGTCAGTCTAACACACTGAAGGTCTCCGGTTCGAGTCCGGGCGACGCCAAAATTTTATTACAATTGATACGATTTTAAAACCTTGGGTTAGGTCTCCTCCTCTATTTTGGGCAACCAAGCATTTAACACCATTTCCTATTTCTCACCAAACCAAAACACATTTTTACAGCTCATCCTCTGTTTTACACAGCTCGTGTTTAGTTAAAACACACACGGTTTTTAGTTCTTCACAACTCTTATTAATGTTTTGATTTGCGCTTCAAGAAGAAAGTATTAGAAAAGGGAATGAATTTCAATTTGTTTCCTAGGAGAAGAATGTGGTATACATGAAGTTGCAGCTCTAACCATGTGCGAGGCATCTGTGGGTTTTGTTGTGAGTTTTAAGGCTATATTATTTCAGTGTGGAGAGATGGTCAAACTAAAAAGATAATAATATTAAAGAGGGATAGTGATGTGCATAGCCCCCGTCGATGGAATTTGGCCATGATTAGAAGGGAGGGAAAGGATTGCCAAAAGAATACAAAGATGGTGGGTGTGGTGGAGCAAAGGTTCCATTGCTCTTCATGTGGCCCTACCCTTCTTCTTCTTCATCTTCTGACTACGGGTGATTCAAGTGCAAGTTGCCAATCTGAACAGCTGAATTAGTGGGCCTCTTCTTGGAGGGGAAAAAAAAAAAAAAAAACCCTGATGGGTATGGGAAGAAGAATGTATAAGGTCGTGTACCTTTCAAAAAGTTTATCCCTGGAAAATGTCAACCCAGGTCAAATTACCATGGAAAATACAAGTTACTGTTACTCTTGCAGACAAAAAATAGAGTATCCTTCTACTGTTATTTTTTGGATTCTTGTTTACTCCTAAAGAAGGCAAATGTAAAACATTCTGACTAAAAAAAATCTACTGGCAATCTACCATAATACTATGGGAGTATTAAATGTGGTATCTCGAGTAGAGTTCTAGTTCAATTAATGAGTAGTTACAATGTCAAGTGACCTAATCGATGTAGGTCAGGTAGAGCTCCTTTTGGTGATGGTGGTTGGCAAAACTTTCTAATAAACTGATTCTCCGAGTTTAGCGTTTTTGTATTATAGAACTGATACCAGCAAACCAAAGATTAGTACTGATCGAGAAAATTAAAGAAGAACAGAAAACTGTCATTTTAACTTTGTCGTTAAGTTTATGATACAAAGAAACTGCAAAAAGAATCAAATAAGAAAAAAAAGTAGCCTCGTCATCCTGGGATTACAAAATGCCCAAAAAACCAAAACTTTGGGCGTAACTCGGAGAGGGCTCAATCTCTGTGCTCCTATCTGTTTCTTTCCTTTTCTTGTGTGTATGTATTTTGTTTTTTCTTTTTCTTTTTCTTTACAGCGTAAACAAATTGAAATTTTTTTGTGTCAGGTTAGAAACTTCTGTTTTGATGGATGGATGGATTGATTAGAACTGTGAGAGAGATATGCAACGTCTATGGCAAGCCTTGGACGTCTTCTTTTGCTTGGTTTCTTGTTTCCAGACTTGGCCAATATCTTGTGCTATTCTCATAGCATCAGAGGATGCACCAGAGAGCCCTCTCCTTGTGAACCCAACTGCATAAAGTCCAGAGTTCCCTTTCCAACCATTTGGGAATGGTGCCTTGGGGAATCCATTCTTGGAGAAAAAATCACCTTCCTGTACATCATGTAACATTACCAAGATTAGTCTTTTATCTCCAATATTGTAGTAGTAGATAACTTGCCAAAATAAATAAATATTGGATAAAAAAAGGAAGCTTCCAAAAACTGTTATCATTCTTTTTGAAAAAACGCCAAGGAAATAGGACAAAATCTATAGTTACTTCCAGCTCTGACATTTTTTCTGGTAGCAGTAGCTTACCAGTTTTTTTCAAAACAATTCTTTTTTACAAAAAAAAAAAAAAATTAAAGTTTCTTTGAAAACAAGTGATATTTTGTAAAGAAAGATAAACAGAGGAATTGGAACATTTTCTCACCTGAAGCCAGTAAGGGACATTGCTGCGATATCCAGTGGCCAGAATAACTGAATCAATGTCAAGAACTTCACCATTGACAAGCTCAACTTGGCCTCGTGAGAACTTCTTGATTGCAGGAACCACATCAATATCACCAGATCTGATTTTCGCCAGTGCACCAATATCCAAAACAGGGGTTTTTCCCATAGTGTTCTTGAGCTCCAATGGACCCGTTTGTGGCCTCTTTAGCCCATATTTCTCAAGACTGCCTAGTATCAACCATGCCAGGAACAACATGAGCTTGTCTACGAGCCAGAGAGGAAGCCAGCTCATGAGTAACACGGCAACTTCAAAGGTTGATTTGCCAAAGATTTCTCTAGGAAGAACATGAACCTGTAAGCCAAAAGACACAAGTAATCTCATCAGCACCACTGTCTTCTTAATGAAACTCACTTTCTCTGCAATAATTCAGAGAAACCAAATTTTCTGATTAAAAAGATCAACTCACCGAGCTGCGAACCACCATTGATGGGTAGGCATTGTGGTTGCAAAGGTCTAGTGAAACTTCCATGCCAGAATTTCCACAACCCACAACTAGTACTTTCTTGCCCTTGAATTTCTCGCCGGACTTGTAAGTGCAAGCGTGTAAAACATCACCGCCAAACTCATTTAGTCCTTCAATTTCGGGCATTACACACTCTGCATTCTCTCCGGTGGCCACCACGAGCCACCGGCAGATGTATTCCATCTCTGTGCGGGTGGAGCCGCTTGTGGAGAGGGTCTTCACCCTCCACAAGCCACTGGTCTCATCGTACCTAGCTGATTGGACACACTCATTGAACCTTGGGTTGATCTCGAATTGCTTTGCGTAGGACTCAAGGTAGTCAATGAACTGCCTCTTTGTAGGGTACTCAGGGAGGTCCTCAGGGAATGGGAGTTTAGGGAGCTGGCAGAATTGTTTTGGGAGGTGGAGTTTTAGCCTGTCGTAGGTGCGTTTTTGCCATAGTGAGGCTATGCATTCCTCTTTCTCCAAGATCATGTATGGCACACCTTGCTCTTTAAGGCAAGCGGCTGTGGCTAGCCCTGATGGGCCGGCCCCGACTATGACGGGACCGTTAACCCAAATGCACCGGCGAGAGAAGAAATCAGGTTGATCAGCCAAGCGGAACAAATTCTCCATGATTTCTAAGTTTTGATGGGAGTATATATGTATGTATGTGTGATATAGTGTTGTAGGATTGTCACTAGTAAGGCTCTCTTGCCAAATTTGGGAGAGTAGTTTGTGAATGTAGATGTTGTTGAAGAGAGTTGAAGAGATTGTTGTTGAAGTTTGTTGTTGTTGAGGAGTGAATTGAGTTTTGGTATGGAGGGAGAAGGGGGGTGGGGTGTGCTTAAATAGGGGAGTTGGCATGTGATGGGACTGGAAGAGTTAATGCTTTCTTGAGGGTCATTCTCAAATCATAAGCAGATGGCTGCCTTACATTATTCTATACATGTTACCATTATATTATTGTATCTCAGTCTATTATACTCGATGAATTAATGTAGAAGGATTAGCATCTTATGTGGGGATTATTTTATTCTCATGAATAAGAGAAAGTGTTCACTACCGGAATATGTGTGGACTTGTTATATATAATAGGTTTTTTTTTTTTCCTGGCTTTCTGTGTTTGGAGAAACCATATGAGTTGGGTATATAATAAGCAACGTTAGGTGCACACTTCTGTTACCGACCAAAGCCATGGCATTTTGATCATTTTGATGCCCAAAAATTTACATGTGCTGGAAGATTTTGTTGCAAGCTCGAGATTTTAGAAAACTATTCTGCTTGAATTATTTGCTCTTTACACTTGATGGCATCCCTGAATTAAAAGTTTTGAAATTCTCCTCATAATTGCTGTGATCCTTGATGGAATTTATATAAGCTCAATCAAATGAATTCAATAATTAAGAATCTCAAGCAATTCTATTCTTTCATTTTCCTCTTGACAAATAAGAATCTCAAGCTTCTGATCACAATTATATGGGATTATAGTTTACAGCTGCAGTCAATTTTGTTTGATAACGAGTACTAAGCTAAACTGGCCATGTGAAAAAAATTAATGGAGAATTGAAAGAATACACACATCCAAAAGATGGAGAATAATTGGGGGAAGCAAATGTGAAAGTGACTATCCTGCTCATCTTGATTCTATTGGACCCACCAGGAGTTTTCAAAGCCCTCGGTTTTGTTATCACAGAATACTAACCCGTCCACGTGGCAGGGTAAATTGCTGACTAGGATATTGGGGATATGCCCACGTGGAGAGGATCAGCCAACTTGCAAGGAGACTGGACCCCCAGAAGGCTCCAAGCATTGGGATTGCGACTTGTAAGGCTGTTTCGGCCCACAAAGCCCATTCTGCCAACTAGTTTTTCACGCTGCATTGGTGCCATGTGTCGACCCCACCCTCGCCAACTATATCTAGTTTCTATTTTTCTTCTAGGTTTGAAAACTATTTTTTCGAATTATTATTAATTTAATAACTCCACACACACTGCATTCCAGCCTTCCAACCAAAAGAAAAGAAAAGAAAAAAATCTTTGCCACTTCTCTCGTTGCTTTGCTGCTAGCTAGTAGCGTCCTTGCACCTAAAACCCTAATTTTCACATTGCAAAACTCAATGATTAAAGTACATAATATGATGGAAAAGATTACTAGCTAGCTAGGGTTCTTGAAAGGACTGGCTAGTTCAGCTTATTCACCAAGATTTGTTGCATGCACACATGTATATTCTTTATAAAGCATGTTTTATGTTTAATTCATCAAAGGGTGTGCAGAATCTTGGTGAAAATATTTAGTACTGTCATCATATCTTGTTAGGTTAATTTGGATCCTTAATCTGCATTTTGTTACTTAACAAAACCTTGATCTTCGTTCTGCTATACGTGGAAGGCTAACAAACGATTGATATCTTTGCTTTCGGTAATTCATAGATTACATCCCCCTTAACTTTGGACACGCGTCTCATGATGAACTAGTAAAGTGGGTTATAGACTTTAGTCTTTTGTTAATTAAGTTAATGTGTTTTTACCTTTATGTATTTTAAGCAGGAATATTATTGGGGTACTTGACTTGGTTATGGTGATGATCACTTAGCTAGGGTTTGTACTTCGAGTTAAATAGGCGTGTCAAGTACAAAAACACTTTGCCAATTACTCGAGAGTTTTGAGTTGGAAAAATCAGGATGTGACCCACCAAGTACCAACCCACTTGCAGCTCTCGAGTAAGGATTTCATGGGAAAAGCAGAGAGGGGAGCATGTGCGGAGGTGCATAAAAACCTTGAATTCCATAAGAGTCTCGCCTTTTCATGAAAAGATTTAGAGCTATGAGTTTGGCGTTTTTTTTTTTGGCATATTATTAAACTATGCTTTGGAATGAGTAGTACCATCATTCCACTTTTATTCGAGTTCCCATCCAAGTAAATTAAAATAACAAAGCTTCCAAATGCAACAGAACAAAGTATAAGCGAGACAGATACATTATACATACATATGAGTCACTTCCCATGCATGATCAATAGGATATATGTGTGTGTATTTTAGCTAATATATCCCCTGGCCTCCACCACCAGGCTTGCAATGCTCCACAGCCAGCTTGGTAGCAATTGATCGAGATTTCTACTTTAAGGATGAGATGGAATAAGTTTTGTATCTTGATTCATTCATTTCCATATCTTTTTGTGCACTATATTATAGTAGTATATATATATATAATTCTCTTCTTTTATAGCAAGATCCTAGAGCTTTCCCTTCGCCTTTCTCTCTGCAGGTCGGCGGTATTTGCTAGGAAGGGAGAGCATTGTTATTTTGGCAGAATATCTTTAGTGATATGAGCAATCTAAATTAATTAAGCAAAAGTTTTTAAGAAAACTATGATGAGTAGAGTCACGCCTAATCAAGAAAAGTTGGAGAAAAGTAAAATCATTAGGCTATCGGTGCATCAGTACTGTCTTCCCTAGAAGTTAGATCAGTTTAGACATGCTGGAACTTCAATCTGCCAACTTCACTATGAACAGAAAGTTATAGTGTAACTAGCTAGCTAATTATAGTGGAGTATTGAAGTACCCAAAAGTTGGCGGTGCATGCTAATGTGTGGTGGGTTTTAATTTTTTTGATGAAAGTGTGGTGGCAATTTATAATAAATAACATTACATTCTTCTCTTGCTTGCGTTACCTGTAAAGAATTAACGCGGTGAGTGTAACTCTAAGTGGATGATGAATGTTGGAGGAGTCTGTGTGAGGCACACAAAAGCAGCTTGCCTTAATTGCGTGTAGCTTGTAGGATACGCAGTAATTGCTGTGCACTTTTTTTTTGGGGTAAAATAAAACACAAGGCATGATTTTTTTTTTTGTTTTGAGAACCCACAAGGGATGAATTTAGGTGCATTGAAATTAACTAAGTAGTCAATTTTTATGGGTCTAGCACTTATATTTAGAAACCCCATCACTCTTAACTAATTAATTTAATTAGTTCAAGGAGAGCTCAAGCCTGGCCGATGCATTAAAGGAACTCTCCTATCACATTTTCTCAATTCACAAAACTAATAATCCTAGTAGTTGCTGAAAATTAAATAAAAACATCATTTAACTCCATCTAACAAAAAAATATAAATCCGAAGCCTAGTTGGTCGTAACAATATAAACTATGTGTTTGAAAGTATTTATCGAACTCAAGAACAAATATATATCCAACTAGCCCTATAGTTTTCTTGTGTTGGGTTGCACGACCTAGTGTTTTAACGAATTATGAGAATAATATAGATTATCGTAATAATGTTGTTGCTTAACTAGTGTGGTACTCTTGTAAACCTGAATGTAGAAAATGATAAACATTTCAAGTTTTTTTTGATACATCCCAGTCGACTACCGGACTAATCTCTTCCCGTGGCTCGATGCATCACCATTATGAGATGGGATCACTAGCAATAGCATAATTTACATACTCCCGCTTTCACCCAGGGGTGGATATAGGGGGAGCGAGGGGGGCCAGGCCCGCCCTAGAATCTTTTTTTTTGCCATATATAGTAACAATGTTTCATATATTACCAGGTAGCTTGGTGGTTGATATCTTGTTGCTTTGTTCAGTTGAACATAAGTTTTCTGGATCCGCTTCCACCAAGACTCAAATCTGGAAATGCAGTACGCTTTAACAAGACTCGATAAAAATTTTAAGTTGATGTCGAACACCTCGTTAATGCACCTTCTATGTTTATAGCTTCATTAGCTAAAACGATTACTAGTACATATAGTTGGTAGTCATCTTATCCCAAACATTATCACAAGTTCTGTGCAATGATTAATGTATC
The DNA here is from genome assembly GCA_028386065.3 of Turnera subulata. Taxonomy (NCBI): domain Eukaryota; kingdom Viridiplantae; phylum Streptophyta; class Magnoliopsida; order Malpighiales; family Passifloraceae; genus Turnera; species Turnera subulata. The sequence continues at coordinate 39,940 of JAKUCV010000496.1, read as the reverse complement.
AAACGTCAAGGATGACACTGAGAAAAAGATTGAGGTTCCCATTTTCTTCTCAATCCCAAAACGAGCCATATTCCAGGTCAAAAGGAAAATGGTCATGTGGCTGAAGAATAAAGACAACATCTTTTGCGCAATGGAAGATGTAAGTATAAGGCCATAAAATTAAAGAACGATGAAAATCTCAACAAATCCAAATGGAACAATATATTGGAAATGATTTTTTGGTGGGAATAAATGGCACATTAGAACCTTAGAAAGATTTTGGAGATCTTTGTAATCAAAAGCCTTCTTGTTTTGTCTCATATGCCTCACTAAACTGTCATTTATATATAGGCAAGTTATAATTGAATAATTAACTAATCGCAGTTGGAATATTGCATTGTCATGTGTTTGGATCGTTGTTCTGCTGTGACCAGAAAATCTTAGTCAGTTTAATTGGATCTAAATGCAATGATTACGTCTTATCGTATATTATAAGGACAGCTTTCATTGTCCATATGCAACATATGAGATATCAAATTAACAACATGCATATATATATATATACACATAAAAGTTACTATATGATCCATAATATCTATTTTGTTGCAAAAGATAGGAGATTTTGCCACCATTACTGTTTATTCCTAAACCAACAGAGCCGAAAGCTAACAGCTAAAACTGTTGCATCCAAGAGCATTTTCCGGAAAACGGATCCGTCTGATTGATTTTATTAAAGATGTTGTAGGAAATTCCAATTTTCTTAGTTTCTATAAACCCAAAAAAATTATACATATATATATATATATATGTGTGTGTCCACACAATACCAAATATATCCTATTTTGAGCCTTTATACATTTGTAGTGATGGTTAATTATATGCGTTAATCACATGGTATATATACACCATCAATTGACTAGAGTATAAAAATGAACCAAAAAAAGAGAAGACTCACTTAGCTAGAGAAGGGTATAACAATAGTGGAGCTCCATCAATTAATGAAGTTTAGCTTGGGAGAATGTGGATGACCTCATTCCCTTGTGATTTAATTCCTTCCTATCCCAACGGCTAAATATTCTGTTGATTTGATCAGGTCGGTAAAACAGTTTGATTGGAAGTAGCAACTAGCTAGTAGTTGCAACTTGCAATTTGTATGTGCTTGTCTACGTGTAAGTAAGTATTGTATTGTGTGCATAGTCATCTAGATACCGTGTTAGGATCATTGCACCTGGCACAACCAAAGCCTTGCATGTGGCAACACAGTTTTTATATTCTAATTTGCACAGAGAAAAATGTCTGCAACTCTTAATCGAATTTCAAAATGTCCTTCACTTAATCCTAGGTGCCGCCCCCTTCTAACATAATAAGGGTATTAGCTCATTTGTAAAAGAAATTTTAACCACCCATTTTTGGTCTTCCAAGTTTGGGAAAGAGGGAGAGGGGCGAGGTGATCAGGTGGGTTTTAATTAAAAATTGGAATTAGGGGATGAACATGTGGTGCTTCTTAATGAGATGTGCTTGAATTATTTTTTCTTGTTTATCTAAACCAAAGGCATTGGGTATGCCACATGGATTTCTCCATCACAAATCAAGTATAGAAAGAATATTTTTTGGTTTCCCATCAAGTATAGTAACAAATTAACTAGAGTCAATCGGTTCTTCCCACATTCTCGCAAGTTGCTTCTTAATTAATAGTATGACAATTTGATTTTGACTATACTAGCTAACCGTAGGAAACTATTAAATTTAACGGCAATGAAAAATTATATACTATATGATCATGTACACTTTGTTTGACTCTTCAAAAATATTAAAAGTTTTGGATGGGAGGGAAGAATATAGATACAGTAGTAGTAGTAAGGGTCAGATATTTGCACTCGCAGTTTTTGAATTGCACATGTCATCCACAAAAATTGGGTATAAAGATGTCAGGCACAATGTGGATGGGATATTCAAGCAGTTTAGCTACTTAACCACAGTTTTCATCTATGCTCGTCATTGTTGTTTCCAGGGATTATTCATTTACATAGGTCATTCTTGCTATTGCACAAAGGACAAATTAAGTAAGCGTTTGGATGAGTACAAAATATAGTTTATTGGCTAAATTATCTTTTATCGGTCTTAATTTTTTTTGATTCTCCACTTGGTATCCGGAGTTTTGCCCCGACTAATCCGGATTCGACCCGCGTCGCGCACCTAGATATGGTGGGTGAGTCTCCCAATAGAGACTTTCTGCATACACGAGGACTCGAACCCGAGACCTCGCTTAAACGGAACCAAATCGCTTACTACTTGGACCAACCCCACATTGGGTTTTATGGATCTTAATTAGTATACAGTGTTTGAACATAATGAGGGATATATATCAAGGATATATAATAGCGAAAAAAGTCAATTACTATTTTATTAAACTTATTTTGAAACTTATTTGAGAAAATAATAACTTATTTAAAAGTAGGTATTTGAAGAAAATAACTTACAAATCAAAAGGAACGCGTTAATGAGGAGGCGGAACAACTTTGTTAAATTTGTCCTTTTTCAGTTCAGGTTTGGTAGCATCGTTAATGAGACAAGTACCAAAGTTCGAATCCAATCCTCTAACATTTGTTTAAAGTATAAATTAAAGGTCGCTGAAATTCGGCTGTTAGTTATTACCATAAAGAGCCATGCTCGAACTTTTTCTATATTGGTTTTACTACAAAAAAAAAAATCTAAAATTATTTGAAAACTTGTAAAATGAGTTTATAAGTTGTTATGTTCCAAAAAAGAAAAGAAAAGAAAACAAAGGAATAAGTGAGAGCGAATATTTATATATTAGCTAGCTAGTGTACATTTATAATCATGCATGCCATTGATGGATGGACTAATTAATTAGACTTGATTCCTATACAAAAAAAAAACTAATTCAGATTCAAGTGTATTTAATTCATGACTAGCCTCAAACAGGAAGAACTCATTTCCATAGTTATGACCAACCAATTATCATGTCAACCAAGTATATAATTTATAAATAAAAAAATATTTTTGGACCAATTAAAGATGTAGAGGTGTTACTAAATTTGTATATTTAATTCAAAGCCAATCAGTCCTTTCTTGTGCTAGAGAATGGGGAGCTAGCTAGGTTAATGGAACCTATAATTTGTATCTGAATATGATTTAGTCTTAAAAGGTACAGGTCATCAACCTAACAAAGCCATACATAAAATTATGTGTTACAACTGACTTTACACAAGAAAGAATAATATTTTTAAGACCTTTCGGCAAACTAAAACATTTCTTTTGTCATATAAAACAGCGAAACCTATGATTATTAAATCTTCCAAGATATAGAATTGCATTAGAAGCTCAAGTTTCCTTTGAGGAAGACATGAAGGAGAGATATCAAGAAGTTGAAAATGTGTATACGCGGGAGCTTAATTGGCCTCAAGATCAAGATTCATGCACATCAAGAACAGCAATTCCACGTCCACCAAGAACTGCATTTTCCATGTTTTGATCCTTTCAAAGCTGGTAGGAGTCACATACACACATCTCATTTCTGCCTTCCCCTTTTCTCTTCTATTCTACCCCTTCAAGAACGTATAATTGGAGAATTATTTCGATTTTAGTGCTATTATGCCTATAGCTATAACGCGTTTACGATATGTTTTTTTGGGCACATGACACTACATGCCACTGTAGAGTAGTAGAAGGCAATATCCGAGGACGGTTGCGCCGTTGAAGAGAAATTAATGAAGTCTAATCGTAGCTTAAAAATCATCATAACCGTCCATAATAATATTTTTAGTACCTTGTTTTTTGAAAAAAAAAAATGAAACCATGTGAAACATCTTAAATTGGATCAACAAGTGTAATTTACTCCTTAACATTCCCTACCCAAAATGGAAATGTAAGTCACCGTGTTGACATTTTCCCTTCACCAAACAAATTAATTTAAATCTGCCCTCATATATTATCAACTAACCAAGAGAAAGGGAAAGTCAACGTATGGCTTTTCTTATTTGTTTAGCTTTCAAAATAAATCTGGTGGTGATTCCCAGTTATAATTACAATTAAGATTTTACGTCACTTTGATTTTCTCATACTGCTCTCTAAGGCAAAAAATATAAAACATTTTCTTCTTTACTTTTTATGTAGTGGACCAACATAGAGTGATTATTACCTTTAGTATAAAGAAACTAAGAAGTAATTACTACATCTAGACCTAGTAATCCTACAGTAATTAACAGAAAGGGGTATTCTTTCATGCGTCAATATACCATTATATATACAAGTGGAAGTTGGAACCAAGAGTTTGTCTAGGCGTGGCCTCTCTAAGGAGTGAACTGCACGCCAATTCCAATCGAAATTTGCACTAGAAAGTTGAAACACAGAGCGATAATTAATATATGCATGCCAAGCCAATCTACACTCAGTGTATATATATTGCTAATTAGTGCTAAGTGCTAACCTAATTTTGCTGTATAAACTGGATGATTGGGGCGGATTGAGGAGTGCAAAGCAGCTAATGATTTTTTTTGCCCCCCATTGAACTGTGATAATAGCAAATTAATGAATAGGTAGGTGAGGTCAAACATCTTTATTTGAATGGATTAAATTATAAAATTAGGCATGCTATGGTTATGCCCATTGTTTTACATGGGCCTCGCTCATCGATCTATAAGTTTGAAATCCTTCCAGAATATTCATATCGAAGCTATGATATAGCTATAGTTTTGTTACCGTAAAACTGCATACACATGCAAATATTACAAAGAATATTTCTCTGCTAATTAATCCCGGAATCAATATCTTCAAGAACATGACCAAGGTTTGACCACAAGGAACAAGAACATGACAACCATATAGGATTAGATGCTCGAGTTTACGTCGCAAAAGGAGTTCGATCACAGGATATTCAGGGGGTGAAGAAAAGATGTGGAAACACATGAGACCACATGGATATGGCCGTTTAAAGTGACAATTCCGAATATTGGAGACTAATTAGACCAATGGTAAGAATATAGTCAAATAAGAGCCTTATTAGAACTAAAATTTCTGATAGCCCAAACTAGCATGTGCAACTATTCTACCTATCATCAATGATTCTGTTGTTGTTGACCAACTAACCTGCAACTAACTCCCCATTCTATGTATTAAGATAATAAGATGTCATCACTTGTTGTTAACCATGTTTTGGTGTGGATCCACATTACTAATGACATTGACTTATAAATGAATCATGAAATTTTTTTTTTTATGGTCACTTATATAAGACAGTTCATCAAGCAATGCATATTTATCATTGGAGAATTTGAGTTTCAAGCCTTTTAGGAATAATAAAAAAATAGCCAGACTGTGGCCGTTCCATCTTATCGCATGACTCATGCAGAATAACGGTAGTCTATATGCTACTCATTCCTGCCATGCATGTGAAAGGTCAAATTTGGAGTGGTCATAGTATGGAATTTTGTTTTGTTTTTATCCGGGACGGCAATCTCTTTGTTTTTTTTTTTTTTTTACCTAGAATGGAATATATTGATCAAACAATTGATTAAAATAACTGTCCATGATTTTGCTATTGAATTTAATTTTCATTGTCACAAAATCAGAGAAATGCAACCCCAAGGTGAAGAGGGAAACCTAGCTAGTGGCACCTAAAAGCAAGATGGGTTTGATTAGCTGTGAATAGGTATTGAAAAATGAAAATTGTGACAGGAATTTTTGTGTATATTTCTACAGAGGAGGAAGATTTTATTATTAGCAACAATTTGCAAAACGCACCCATAGACAGACACTTCCGCGATCAAACCCTAAAGTTTGAACCACAAGGGCGTGAAAGTTATTGGTTGAGAATTTTCAAAATTTTCTCAATGGCTTATTTCTACTGGGTACAATTTGGTTTGCATCAACGTCGGGCTATTGTTTGCATTCTAAAAGTAAGGAAAAGAAAAATTGTTATATATCATATAGTACAACACATTTTGGTGCAACATTCATTTTGTGTACTAGCAATTTGGTAAAGGTGTTGTATTTGTAGGCGTACGTGTCTCTTTTACAGAGAATTGGAGTTTCAGGGTTTAATCTGTCTCCATCAAGAATGGTATGCTTCTGCCAGCACCAAAGTAGTGCAGTGGCATGAAGTCCTTGGTTTCACCAAGGCCACCATGGTGTGGGTGGGTAGGAGAATGGATAGCCTCTAGGCTTGTATCAAAAAAAAGAATGGTATGCTTCTTGGAAACCAACCCAAAACGGGAGGACTCTTCCAAATGGGCCTCTCCCTTTTGTGTTTTCTTAATCAACTGGCCCACACATTTTAATGAGGTAGAGCCCACCAAAGCCAACAATAATCTGCTGATATCTCACTTTAATATAGTCAGTTTTTTCAAAGCAAAAGATGGAAAATATTGCATTCATTTGAGAAAACGATCTCCTCCAAACGGAAAAGGGTCGTGTCATGATGAAATACGGTGCTCTTGTACCAGATACAGAAAGATACACATCCCAGTGATGGCTAGGCAAACTGGACACGAAAATGCATGTCACTAAGGAGACTTCCTTTTTTTTTTTTCTCTCTAAATATGTTTCCCAATGAGTGATGGCTAACCGGACACATCAAATCTACATAACTTGCACAAGCCAAAGCTCTATGTTTTAAATCCAACAAGTATTCAAACACCTCACACCATTTGGTCATAATGATTTCTGCTAAAACACCTCTTCGTTTGGTCATAATGATTCCCACTGTGATTCCTGTTAAAATAACGTAACGGTCTATCATGTCAAGAGACCGTTCTAACAAAACAATTGAGCTAATGGGGCTCGATCATGAATAATTCTATACTCCAACAATTATCAAACAAATAGCTTGGGATAAGTCAGATACTTCTGCCTCCATGACTATTTTGGCCACAATTAATTTTTCACCCGCAAATGATAAGACCACTACTCGTGATGGAGATGCGAAAATTGGAGGCATATGCTCTTTTAGTATTTCTTGGCATTGTATGAACTACGTACATATGAAGGTGACTAACTAGGATAACCGATTTGGGTCCACGACATCTCACCGCCAAATAAGACAATTCGAGAATAAATGTAGTACAGATAGGGTAACATATATGCGACCGTGATAGAAAAAGAAATGCATCCCTGGGCTTCATATAGTGATTAATTAGTGCTTGACTCAATAACTTATAGCTACTATATATATATATTGCGTGAAGTGTGAACGTACGGGCAATTTTAATTGTGTTATAGAAACTAGTCGCCAAACCAAGAAGAAACTGCATTATCGTTTGTTTTTTTCCACCTATATATATATTTCGGTTTTATATTATTTTTCAATTTTGTACAAGATTGACTTTGAATTGAAACAACAAAGGCACGTTTTTTGTAAATAGGATTGCATTGCCACTGACATAAGCTGAGGTTTTGGTTCATGTCTTGATGAAACGCGGTTGCTAGTTTAGTCAGCTCTTGCTGTAGATGACACCATCTTCGTAATTTCTGTGTCCTTGCATGTATATTTCTTCTAGTGGCCCCATCCTTCTCATGCATATTATCCTTTAATTAGAAACGTCCAGCCTCCAAAGAAAAGAAAAGGATCGGTGCAATTTGGAAAACAAAATGAATATATGGAAGATTGCATGCAACTTCGCATGCACAGTTGGATATATATGATATCCATATAGTATTCATGGATCAAACAGAGTGGAAAACACAAATATGTCTTCTATCTGTAAATCAAAGTTGAGACAATCAGAACTATGTCAAAAAATTTGAATGAGTAGCATCCACTCGATTTGAGCGGTGATCTTTTATTTTTGTTTTTATAATCCTGTCCATCAATATTTTGAGGTATATATATATTTGAATGTGCCATTGCTTTCTATTAATTTGGCCAGATAGACTAGCTAGAGATGCAAATTGGATATAATTTTTGACTTCATATTCGGTGAATTAAATAGTTATGGAAAATATAATTTATAATATTTTAAGCATCCACGTCCATCTTCATCTTTCTTTTTCTTTTTTTCGTCGCTAGCTAATGGAGGAAAAAAAATAAAATAAAAAGAGAAAGTGCATATATATGGTACAACAATAATGTATATTTACTTTACTTGGAAGGTGTAAATTGTCCCCACGGTGTATATATGTACACCATTGTTTGTAATTGTATGTAGTATATTGTTCAAAAATAAATAGTAAAAAACCAGCTTTCCCTGTTAAGTTGGTCCCAGCATAAATTTTGACCTTTGTATTTCATCAAAGGACACAGATTTGCAACTTCACCGAAAATACTCAGTTTCCCCATTGTATTTTTGTAGGATACGATATACTTGTTTCCTCCTGAAATTGATCTCCTTTTTTATGTTGTTACATCACAATCTTTTTTTCTAGACTCGAACTCAAGACTCATCCCTCTCTTGAGCACAGGAGTGCCAATGCTACATCACAATCTTGAGCCTGCCTTTTCAGAGTATTGATTCGGACAATTCAAAACCGTTAGATTCATCTGTTTCTTATTTTTGGGAAACAAAAAATGAAAAAAAAAAAATAGGAGCAAAAAAGTGAGATAGAGTGGCTCAATGATTGAGGGATTGGGCTATGGCTATCCCATCGAAAGGACAAGCCCGTCTACTTCACAACCTGAAAAATGGACCCAACATAGTCAGGTTGGTGGTGTGGCACATGTGGATAGGAAGAGGACATTTGATCAAGTAAGTAGGTGCTTCATGCTTGGTGCATGTGGATGGGATAAGTAGGCTTTTAGTTTTAGTTTCATTCTCCAAAAATCCCACAGCTTAGGAAGAATACAGGAGAAAGGGAAGATAGGGGACCTAAAAAATGACCAAACCCTGGACCAATTACAGGGTGTTTATATCTACCTAGACTGACCAAGTCATCCAGTGAACTCTCTACCAAAATCAATTGTGGACCCAATTCCAATCCAAGTCTTGCAATAATTTTAGTAAGACCCAGTATCTAACTTCATAGATGTGACCGCATCCACCTCTCTAGACTTGGATTTTTTTGCCAGTAGTTGTATGTACTTTGCCGACGCTACTGGAAGCCTACTTCTAAGAAGATCTATTTTGGACTCGATACTTTTATGAATATGAATTGACCCAAATTAGGAGAGTTATAGTTGTATATCTTTGAAAGATTAGAAAAAAAAATGGTCCAGTAGGGGGTCCTTAAAAGTCCAAATCCTTATGGTATATATGGTCCCTATCCTTAAATTTTGGTGCAGACTTTCGTTGCCGTAGACAATGGTTGTGGTGTGAAATGGTAGTGAGTCCCTTGTGTACAAGCTGGTAAAGGGATTCTAGGTAGTCCATGTGAATTCCTCATGGGTTGCCACGAGGATTTTTGTCCCCATTTTTTTATCATCACAAAGTCAGATTTGATCTTCCGATAATTGTCTCCATTTGTTGATCATTGCAAATTAGTCCATTTCTGTCAACTTAATCCAACCTCTGTTGCCTGATTCGCAGCACTAGATATATATTCGCCCTTTTTTCTTCTAATCTGTAATCAAAACTTTAGAAGTATGCCACCTAATATTGTTACATTAATTTGCTCCTTCATTGCTGAATTAGGTATCTTAACATATAAAATTGGATGAAGAGAAAAATACAGTACCCTTAAGAATGGTGGCTCTTGAATCATGGATCAAACCTTGTCTTTCTTTGGTTTCCTTCTCTCTTTTTTAGTCTGCAAAAATTATGTGCACATTACATCACTAATAATCAAGAATAGTCTAGGGAAGATGAACATTACGCGGAGAAAGGACTGGGCCATTCTACGATATGAATGTAATACCTATCACCTGCCAGTGCCTGCTGCCATGGGTGTGTTAAGACTTAAGAAATGCCAATTGGACTGCTTCACTTAAAATTCCAACTCTTCACGTGCAATATATATCTTGACGATGACATCCCAGTACTATTATTCTCGAAATTACATGGACATGCAAAAGTCCATAGTTTTTATGGACCAACGGTATTTCTAATCAAGCCTCCTACATGCTATATAGCCAGCCTTTCACAACAGTAATACTGGTGGCTGTTGAGCCCCTTGGTCTAAATGATAACAACTATAACACTATTGATGATGATGAGTCTCATTTTTTCAACCGATTAAAAAGAAAAAGTGGATAGTGTGGCAATAAAAGACCCCTATATTTGCAACCTAAGGCCCAATAACAAGCCTAAATTGAGTGTCACATGCCCAGCCCACCATGACAACCATGTTACATCAAACCCATCAAAAGGAAACCATGCTACCCCTTTTCCAAAACAAAGATTTCCTCTCAGGCTCCTTAACTTACCCTTATCTTTTTGTCATGTCCAAAGTCTAACACCCAACACAGATGTTTTCAGGATTTAAATGTTTTTCACATCCGTGTTTTCAGGACCTTTGCCATGTTAGTGTTAGATGTTCTAGATCCAGAGGCACAATTAATTAAAGAAATAAATAAGTCAAAATAATATGACCAGACATGATTATCATGAATTTTCAACCAGGCTATGTATCATAGTAATCCATTTCCTGAAAAATAGCTCCCACATCAGTGTCAAAAAGACAAAATTGCGAGCATCACTGAATTTTGGGACCGTTAAAGGCTCAAATTTTTAGTAACAGAAAAGCGAAGAACGCCACCCACTTATTTGCAATGATGAAAAATAAGTTCCGGAGAAACTCGTTTCAAAAAAGAATAGATATAATGCAATCCCAATATATATATTTCTCATTGCTATATTCCAGTTCCAGTCACTGTTTCTTTTACAATGAAATTGGGAGATAAAAGTGTAATGTCTCCAATCCCCCAAACAACGTTGACGCTATGCATGCCTTCTAAAAATTCCCTATAAAATTTGCTACCCCATTATGGTAGCAGAAGAAATCAAAAGAACAGATACAAAATAACTAAAGAATGCACTCTCACCTGAACAACATGAGAAATCCCTGCCCCTCAAAAAACAGACAAAGATTTTGACAATTTTAAGAACCAAAAAATTGAATAAACGAAAATATTTTACACAGGGGAAGGGGATGTAGGGACATATGTAAACAAAAAACAATGGATTTACTTTACAACCATTGTAACACTGACCAGAGGGAAGGATTTGAGGCCTACTTAAAGACCAACAAAAAAAAGGGGAAGAAAATTGTTGTGAGTTTCCTTGGCCTCATTCGTGTAAAAATTGAAAGGCTGGATTCTCAAGTAGTTCCTCTGCTGGTTGGACATCCATGAAGTCCTTCTCTTGCAAGGAATTTGAAAGGTCTTCCACGGAGAAGGGAATGCTGCATAAAGAACCACAAAAGATCAGCGCAAGCCAAATACACCTAGCTTGTTTCACTACATGAATGAAAAGCATAGGAAGAAAATAATTCAACACTATTGTTCCTGAAACAACATGCATCATACAACCATATGCCATTTGTCATTGAGGGTGCAAAATAGAGGAACGAGATTCCTCATCACAAACATATATGTGAACATGAAAATAAAATCCTTCATCTCGCAGAAAGACGAAATAAATCGGGAGAGTACACAGAGAGGAACTTGCAGAACTACTTTTGCAGAAGCGAACTCAAAAACCATGAAACTGAATAAATTCTTACCCAGAATTATCATCCAACAAGAAGGAATTGCTGACAGCATTATTTGAGTCCTCTGTCATTAAAATCCTCATGCTAGAGATGACCTGGAAAATTTAGATGCAAAGTTAATGCTTGCATAAATGTACTGCACCAAGCAAACGAATCCAGGAAATACTACTTTAGAAAATGTTGACATCACAAAACTTACATCAGGTGACACACTTCGAGTGTTATAGTTGTCGTCCCAGTACAATGTACAGATCCGGTAGAGCTGCTGAACACTTAATATCTGAACAAAAAAAAGGACAAATGAAAGGAGGTCCCCATTCAGTAAAATAATTGTTAACCATGGATGTCAGTGGACAACTACAAAAATTTAGACGTTTACGCAGACTAAAATGCAGAAGTGCATGCGTGAATAATACTGACACAGAAGACACTTACAGGGCACAAGTCATTGGTGATTTCATCGTATGATATTCTGTACTTCTGATGAATAACCTGTGGGTACAGATAATAAGATCTAGTGAACAAGGAAAATAAATAGTTGTTTTTCCGGAATCCACAGAACATCATTGAAACATACCAAAAATCCAACAGCCTGCCTTATGTGCTTAAGTTCATCCCAAGAAGAACCAGCATACTGCAATAAAAAAAGGTGAGAGCACAAGGATGGATAATTTTTATCTACACTATAGAAAAGCTGCCCATATCACGACAATATACCATATAATTACCAAGGAATGAAACAAATTATACCTCTTCTTTTGCCTGGGCGCACCATAACTCTAGCTCAGCTAACCCGGATTTCACATATTCACCATTGCTAAAGGTACAACATTCACGCCGTAGAAGAAGACTGGAAATCATCATAAATTACCATTCAGTATGGAACCATATCGTTATAAATTGAAACCAAAGAGTTACACCAACTAATACCTATTGAATAATTGAACGTTGATGTATGAAAAGGTTTGAGTATAGATCTTCTGGATAAGAACAGGAGGCACCTGAAACCCAATGACCATAAGAACCTCTATGCAAAACTTCAAACTTTATAATAACATAAGAAACCATTAAGGACCATACAAAATTTTGTTTCAGTGTGCTAAGGAGAATGTTGAGACTGTCAATAATGCTTTGCCAGTGACTTGAAGCAGAATCTTTGCCAAAGGACCGCCCAGATCTCAGCACGCTTCCCTTAGATGTTCTGGGTGCCTAAGTTTGGAAACAATATAACTTTTTCAGTATAAAGATTTCAAAACATTAATGATCACTGAATTTGATTTGGTGAAGGCTGATAAATTTAATGGAGTAGCTAGCTTAAGTGCAACAGACCTGAATGCACAAGGAAAGCAAGGATCCTAGCTCCTTTTTCAGATTGTCTCGAATGATTCCATAAATTTTCTCCACATATGCTGCAAGCTGTTGCTTGAAAAGCAAGGCTGGGTATTTTGCTTCTACTTGGCGTACCACTGCTAGTGCAGCAGCAGCAGCAAGATTGGAAGAAGAAGGAGATGAGCGGAATCCCTGGCAATTATGGGAGCCAAACGAAAAGCAAAGCAAATGAGAAACAGAAATCAGTGGAGAGAACTGAATGAACAAAAAAGTGTTAATACCATGGCCATCCTCCCAAACAATGATGATGGCTTCCGTTGTGGAGTTGCACCACTAGAACCAGCTGCTTTCATACTTTTTTGCAGTAAAAACAATAAAGTAGATGTGTTTGATAACCAATAAGCCATATGATCATTGTTATCTTCATTCTGCAATAAGAGCAGAGCCATTCACTTTAGCTGCTTACCCACATGAAAAATGGAAAAATACATGAATGGACGTAATCATAAATGTTATATCATCCTAGCTAATGGACTATCAATTGTAACTAATATGCTTTTCCAACAAAACACCATCCATAAGTTACCCAGTTACCTCAATTGCAGAACCAATCATTTGAATAAGACGATCGAACACACTAGTCCTCTCTGCTTCAAAAGATTTCCAATGGAGAAGACATTTGTAGATGGTAAATGCTGCAATAGGCTTGCCATTGCTATATCCGATGTTGTTCATAACACAGTTGATAAGAGCATCAATATTCTCCTGAAGCATAAGCAGCAGTTAAAATAATTGAAACAGAAATTGCATTAAAAAGGTGGGAGGAATGGATGAACATCTCCCACATACATTCTGGCTCTCTTTGTATGACCTCCTAAGCTTGCTGTCCGATTCGGTGCCAAAAGCCTTAACAGGTGTCACATCCTGTGGTTCCTGCAGAAATGACTATTGTTAGCAATCATCAAAGCAAAGCAAGAAATGCTCTAATCGACAAGTGAAGCATCCAACAGGCTCAATTGCCTATCCACTGAGATCAAAATTACTAGAAGTACATTAACAAAGAGAGAAATTGCATTACATAGGTTCTGTTCTCTTCGTTCACATGATGACCATTTTCCAAATTCTGCATTTAGAACGTTAAAGTGAGTAAGAGGGAGACATTTGGAGCAATATACTGAAACAAGGTTTGCAGAAAATATTCACCGAAGTTGGTGGAAGTGGCGGACGGTCTGATGTCTTCTTAGGAGGAGTCTGCAGCAGGGCCTGCTGCCTAAGAACTTGATTCTCTGTTTCCATGTCAGAAAACTTCTCTTCAAGCCTGAAAAAAGGCCAAAAAGAAAGTCATGTCACAAGACAAAAAACAGTCCAGTCCCCATAGATTAATGGGTCATTAAATCCCATCACAAAACCTTAAGATTTTAGAAAACGAAACAGCTTAACCGGGACAAGAACCTGTGCATAGCAGTCTTAAGTTCAACTATTTTTGATTCTGCTTCCAAAGCTTGCTTCAATCTTTCTTCACTTATTCTGCTTGTCTCTTCAAATTTTTGCTCCGTTTCATCAATTTTCTTTTCTAGTGAAGTTACAAGGGCCTGAAATTTGCCACAAATATTTCCCAATCAAACACAATTAATAGGCCTTGGATGCGAGTTTTGAACGGCTTCAGTAAATGAATAAAGTATCCTTAAGCTAATTTTGGACTCATGGCTACTGGTGTCAACCCTCTTACCTTGAGGTTTTCATTTTCTGTAGAGAGCTTCTCTAACATTTCATGGTCCACCATCGGAACCTCTTGTATTACAGGAACTACCTCTGCTGCTTTCTTGGCAAGTTCAAGTTCCTTTGCAAACGTTTCTTTACTTTCTTTGAACTGAAGTTGCATTTCTTGCAATGCAGATTGTAATTTTGTATTTTCTTGAGTTTTAGCTTCTTCAACGTCAGCCTATATCACATGATACAATAACTTTATATAAGAAGATGAGAAGAGCTGCAAATGAGCCCAACTTATGAAAAGCAGTGTAGTAGATGTCACTCTGCACAAGTTAAACAATTGATAGCTGCGTCCTCCTTCTATGCATACTGCATAGATTTACAAGAGAATAATAATTTTATCATTACAGCGTACACCTAGAAAGTTCCAGAGCAAAAAAGTGATCATGATTGGCAAAGTGGTTCGATGTCAAGTAACTGAGGGATTAACTTTTCAGCTTGGATGTACATTAACTAGCGATTTCAGGAGTCACTATGCACTTGAAATATGAAATACTCATTAAACTATCATTGTATCCATAAATATTTTATTAGAACTCAGGAGTCCAGAACCATAGCAAGAAAAGAAAATTTGGGCTGTCCGACATATACTCGATAAACTGCTAGCCATAAAAAGTGAAAAAAAAAAACATGACCAGAGAAAATCAAATTTCCAATAACATGTCACGACAAATACCCTCATGCGCTTCTCCAGCTGAAGTCTCCACGTCAACTCTTCAACTTGCTTTTCCAATTTGTTTTTAGCAGCTTGAAGAGCCCCAGTTTCCCTTGCGGCCTGTAAAATGGGAGAAAAAAATGCATGGAACTCACTACTTACATTCAGAAAATGAGAGAAGCAACATTAATAGCTTCCAAAGGAAGTAAAAATTAGGAAAAAAAACTAGCGTTACAAATATGAAACCAAAACATGAGGAGAAAATGAAATACGATCAGATGTCATAATGCTGAACAACGTGCAACGTTCAAACAGCTTTAAGAAATTAGAATAGCAAACAAGATAGAAGATTTCCCTGCAATTTACATCCATAGACAAATTTTGAAGTTCAGAATTTCTTACCCCAAACTTAATGAAAACCAAAAAAGAACTGATAAGATGTGATTTCCCAAGACAGCAGTGTAAGTCCAAGATTTTGCTTTAAGCAACACTATTTTAGCAGAATCCATTCTTATACTGTTGTTGCAATGCAAAAGGGAAGTCATGCAACACAGCATAAGAGATGAAATGAAACTAAACCTTCTATACTTTTGGTAAGAAAAAGAAAAGACAGAAGCAAACCATCTTAAGCTTTCGCAGTTCTTTACGAGCAACTCTTCCTCTCCAAGCACATTGCGTTGTAATTGCTGCTTTCTTCAACTTCATATAGTTCAACCGGGCTAAGAATTTGCGACATTGGCTCTGTGATGCAAAAACAAAAGTTACTTCAAATTCCAGAAATGAGAAATGATACCATCCATAAGGTCCTGCTGCCAAAAGATTGAAAAGCATGAAATATTCAAACATGTACAGGGATATATACAAAATATTCAAACTAAAAAGGTGAATTTCTCCAAAAAAAAAATCTTGCCTGAATCTTAATGGCCGCTTTAGTCTGCCTTCTGAAGCGTAACTCATCTCGAGCAGCCATTCCGCGCATACCCGTTTGGATGGAAATGGCAGCACCACGCAATCCTTTATAAGCTTTCCTAGCAAGATGCATGCGCAAATCTCTTTGTATCATCAGAGAAGCAGCCTCTCTTCGCATGTCCTCGTAAACATGTCGAGCAAGTTGTCCTGCCACAGCCATAGAAAAGTTCTAATTAGTCACCCATAATGCTGGATGACTGAGAACCTATCTACAAAGATAGCCATATTGCAATGAGGTACCTCTGCATGCAGCTTGAAGCCGTATTGCAGACTGACGGAGCATGATAAAACTTTTGCGAGACAAATAAGACCGGACTTTCCTCTGAATAATGCTCGCAGACTTTCCAAGCACATCAGTACGGCGAGCATCTAATTCTGCCATCTGACCAGCCCTAAGAAATACCTTGGTTTTACCAATCTGCAGATGCCCATTTGGTTCCATAATATTAGTACAGAAAGGATATGAGAATCCAACTTAAAAGGACACAACGAAGAAGATCGCTACTATTTGTTATATTCTTTTTTTCCTGAAAAGAAGGTGAATGTATTTGTAATATTCATAACCAAGAGCAGTTTCATAACATCGACAACAATATGCAGGGTATCTCAAAAAAGTGAAGCATCTTTAAAAGTTAGCCAATTACAATGCTCTAAATGAATCTAGAGATATAAAAATAATACTATTTGGCAAAAGAAAAAGAACTCTTAACATGACAGTCAGGGATAAGGAATTCTTGTCCAATAACTACCTGATACCCTTCAAGCCCAACCTTCTCTAGTAGCCTCTTGCAAGCACTGACTTCATCAGAACTAAAACAAAATCATTTTACAATGTAGTTAGTATCTTCAAAGCTTCAGCAACATTTTACAGCTAAGATAAGAATTAACTACCTTCCATCCAAAACTTCAGGTGCAAGCAAGCCAAATCGATCAACAAATTCATCAAATGGTTTTCTGGTAGGATATCCAGCACAACTAATCCTAATTGCCTCCATAACTCCCTGAGATTAAAATCATAATAGGTATGAAGTAGCATATCTACGACCAGTAACACTACAAAAGGTTATATATGAATAAAATGCCATTAGCAGTGTTTATCTCACCCCACACCGTAGCTGTTGTAGAACATTTTTGTTCTCAAAGATTGCTGGCTTTAGAAGATTATTGGGCTTTACACATCGAATGTAGTGTGGCTCAGTTGAACTAAGGGTTTCCAGCAGAGATTGGAGTTGTTGCTGCACAGAGTAGAAAACAGGATTCAGCACATGTTACCAAGGAACAGATAATTTTGTCAAAAGGAAGAGAGAAATCAACCTTAAACCGCGAACCGATTGAAGAGAACTTTGATTGTTTTGAGGACTCCTCAGCCAAAGGTGGAAACAGACCCGAGACGAAAGAACAAGTCGAAGCACTCAAGAGAGCTTGATGTTCAGCAACCACATAGTCTTTGTTCTTGTCCAAGAACAATTCTGTTTGGTATGTGACCTGGAATTAGCTTAAATTCGGTAAGTGCTCTGTACAACAGAGATTCTTCTCTTCTTTTTCAGAAGAAACCGACATCTGCCGCAAAAGAAAAGGAAGAAAACTCACATCACCAGCATAATGGCAAATTGTGAAGTCACTTCTGGCTAATTTTGGCTTGCTGAAACGTTTATGGTTTTTAAACGTCTGGTATAACTTCTGCGCAAATGTTTCATGCGTTGACCGCGGAAACATACTACAAGAGAGCAAGCCACATCACCTTACCGTAGAGACAATAAGGACCAATTGAGGAAAAATAGAGCGGGAAGTAGGTTGTTGAAGTCAATGACTGCAACATAAAGTTGTATTGGTACTATACTTACCAAGCTTCATCTAGAAGAGCAATTATACCACCAGGTTTCTGAAAACCAACAATAGAGAATCTCAGGAGAAGAAAAAATTTAAACCCAAGAGGAATGAAGCACCCTAGTAAAGAGAAATGAGAATCGTCTTCCCAAACAAGGATGCAACACAATCCATGATTTATACTACATCCAGTACTTTGAAATAAACTAACATATGGCAGAAAAGAGACATGCAGTATTGAGGAAAATCAATTAGTACGGGAAAAATGAAAGTGACACAAATTAAGGAGAATAAAGAGAGAAACTTTATGCAGGGCATACAAAAAGGTACCTTTTCAATAAGATCCAGAATATCTTGATTATCAACGAATTCAATGTAGCTCCAATCAATCTCTTCTTTTGTATATTCTTCTTGCTCCATTTTGAACACGTGCTGCCCAGAAATATTTTGGCATCATACAACATGAAATAGAGTGAAGAAATGTAACAGACGTGTAGAAATAAGCAATGACCAGCCCTACCTACCTGGTTAAAATGCTGCTGAAGTTTCTCATTCGTCAAATTGATGCAAAATTGCTCAAAACTGCAAGAACAAGATGATACAGAGTATCAACTGACAGGACCAAACAAAGTTGCCACAAATGGTTATCCTATTTTCATAATATCAACTAATATGGACCCCTTGCAAAGGGCTGGCTCAGCTGATAAGGCTTGAAAGTTTTCATACACTTTAACTAAATACCCTAATCTCTTTAATAAAATGCAAACTGTAAGAACCAATATCCGCTCCTGTTGCTGTTGGGCAGTGGCATGCCCCAACCTGGCATGGGATAGACTTTCCGCGCCTATACTTTTTGTAGACAGGAAAATGATGCATGAATGACCCCTAAACTGTAATAAACAGAGAAGTAGACAAGAGAATCATCCATGCATGTCTCCCAAACTGTAACCCACAGGGGAAGTGACACTTATATGCTCCAGCACATCCTTAAACTGGTAAGAAATTTAGATAGTTGACAACTATATTTTCGATGTCCCATTGTTGTGGACCGATCATATACACTAGTCCACTAATATTCAAACTAAAGTTCATGTAATAGTAAAGTAAAACACCCAAAATATATGAAGCTGAAATACAATGATGCCTGAACTCTAAAACCTAATTTCTTTATGAATACACTTCCAGGGTCTGCAGCAGACAAATACAAGATCTCTCGTCATCATGCTGACTGTCCATCCCCCACATACACAAAACTCCCTTGCCTCAGGAAGTGGTGTAGACACAGATGGACCACTATTAGTTCTATGAAAGAACCAACATCTATCAATAATGAAAACAAAAGGCATACCAGTTAAGCACCTGTTTGTCTTGAAACTCTCAAAGCCATAAATATCCAAAACTCCAATCAAGAATTTTGAGTCAGGATCTTGACCAATGGAACTATTGATCTTGTCCACGAGCCTACAGGAAAAAAATAGCAGTAGAAAGTGATATAGAAACACAATAAATTATTCAAATGAAATGAACTAGTTCTAAGAAATTGGGTGAACTAAAAGGTTGGATTTTTAGCACGTTAGAAACTTTAATAACCATTTGGAGGCTGTTAGAAAGATACTTACCAATCAAATAATCTTGAGTAGACAATTTTGGCTAATGCGTCTCGACTGAGTGCAGCAGACTCTGGATCCAACCACTTCGTTATGGTTTCATCACGAGTTACGATCACACGCTTGCAGAGAGAGTCTTCCAGTGCCTTCTCATCACACCTAAAGATATAACAAATTCAGAACCAGAATCAACAAAACAAATAATGAAACAAATACGAACAGTAAGCTGGCATGTGGAGATGAAATTGTTCCATTACATGAATAGCTCAGCAACAGTTCTTAGATGGAACCGAGATTTTTCATCTTTGGGCACAGAAGAGTCAATTTCCTTCCCTTTTGCAAATTCAATGTTTCCAAGATGGAGGATAGCGGCGACAACTCGAAATATGGCATCCTGATAAAATTATTAACAAGAACATGAGGGCCTAGGAGAGTTGACTAACAGCTTTTTGTGATTGAAAAAAGGCTCCATATAAGGTACCTGCTCTTCAGAGCTTATTCCAACAATATCCATTGCTCTCCTTGTTTCTAGGTACTCCTTAGAATCATCCACACCATCCAATTCATAGCAATTCGATTGATTAAGATAATGGAATGTCCGTGGGTTACCCAATTTGAACTTCTGAACATCCTGATGAATGACAAAGAGCACATTCAGAAATGTCTCGAAGTACCAATATAAATAATAGAAGCTTTGCAACAGAACTCTAGGGAAACTTTCACTCCAACAATCCAGCCTCTAAAAGTGTAAGACTAATGTCAATCAGCCAGTCATGATATTAATAGTACTTGGAAACAAGACCAATGGTTTCAACAAATAAAAGATCATTAGCTATGAGGTATACTTTTTAAAACTAATTTTGGTGCAGATACAATGTTGGATGGTAAAATCACATTAATTATGATTAGGCGAATCATCAGCCTGCATTAGTGAACCTGAAAACAGCAAATGATGTTAAACAGACACAAAAATCAACATTAGTGACTCACATCACTCTCTTACAAAGAGTACGAGGATATAAAAGGCTTTCAGAGAATGAACCATCAGACAGAATTGATAGAGAGAGATTTAAGAGCTTTTCTTCCCGTCTACGAGGTAAGGTAAGTAAGTTCAAACCAACTAAGCAACAAGAATCGCAGCAATTCCCCAATCCTAACGAAGTAGTTCCTTCAGAATCCAATGCGCTATTCTTAATCAAAAGAGGATTTTGACACGTTGATGCTAATTTGGATCCTCTTTCCCTTCTGGAAAAAGTAAGTCAACGGCTCTCTTCTTGGCAGGGACTATCATGTTTATATTGGCAGGAGGGGGTACAGCATGAGTGGGTAGGAGATTTGTAGTGACATTGGGACGCTTTGCCCTTGATGGCGAAATGGACGTGAAAATTTTTCCTAGCTAGTGGAACAAGAAAGATTCCTGTACGAAACTATACAGAGGTGTCGTTGGTTGTTGACCAACTAACAGCATGGAAGAAAGAAAGTTCATATGGAAAACTTTAGAGCAAAGGCAAGTCTCCTTTGACTTGTTTTCTGCTCTGATCGTAGATCTACTACGGCTTCTCAAATATTGCTAATCCCGTGTCTTTCCTTCCTTCCATTCAGGGGCACTCTAAAGGCTTTGCAACCCCGTGGATTCCTAGACCCTGGGGCTTGAAGATCAATTCACCCAGGCAAATAATTGATGATGGTGTGACAGTCAGTAGCACCTTAGGATGGCATAGCCTTAAGGCTTAAGGGCGAGGTTCAAACGAGGAAAGGCTTACGGTGGATACCTAGGCACCCAGAGACGAGGAAGGGTGTAGTAGGCGACGAAATGGAAGAATAACTTAGTAAAGATGTATCCTTGCTCCTGAGATTTTACTTTAAGGGGAGAAGGCGCTGCTAGTCTTTTTTTTTTAAAAGTATTCCATCAAAGAATGTTCCTGTGCCGGGAACCGGAGAAGATTAGGGAAGAGGTGTGGTGGACACCAATCCTGAAAGACCACTCTTTTGTCTAAGGATGCCTAACCGCCGTCCGAAAATTCGGGGGAGGGCGGGACACTGCGAGGTGGGTAGTGAAAAGACATCATAGTTAAAAAATTGATGTGTTTTATATTTTCTATAAAGAAAAGTCTACATGCTAGTACATACCTCTGGTGGTGCAGAGCAGAGCATGTAAAAACAATGATAATTCCTCTCGGGATCAGAAACCTGACAAACACGCGATCTCTCTAGCAAATAAGTCCTGACGGCAGCTCCTGAGATCCTTCCCCTCTGGTCAAATTGAATCTCCACAAACTTACCAAAACGACTGCAGCATTGACATTATACAAATGAATAGTCTGAATAAAAACAAATACATAATAGGAATTTCACACCGTTTTAAAAGAAAGTTTCAACAGATTGTCGAACCTTGAGTTATTATTTCTAACAGTCTTAGCATTTCCAAAAGCTTCCAAAACAGGATTGGACTGAAAAATGAACGGTAAGAGCAGAGAGAAGATTCAACATTAATACACATTTCTTGGAATCTTGGCACAAACTAAAAGTGAAAGACTATGTCACCTCCAGGACTTGCTGCTCCACACTCCGACCCTCCGCAGCTGCTCTTCCCCCCATATAAGCAAGATAGCGCATGAGCTGTTTAGTGCTTTCTGTTTTACCAGCTCCACTCTCACCACTAACTAAAATCGACTGACTTATTCCTTCATTCATCATCAATCTGCATCAAAAAGACCGCATTTCTTACTGTCCAGCAAGTAAACAGACAAAAAACAACTGCAAACTGATGATACTGAAGTACCTGTATGACGCATCTGCAATGGCAAAGGGATGCGGACTCAACTCTCCAAAGGCTGCACCTTTATACTGTGCCATCATGTGGCTATCATAGAGGTGAGGTAGCCTCATAAATGGATTCACAGCGATTAATATATTTCCTACATACGTCTGGTGCCAGCATTCAGTGTATCAGCTTTAGTAGATCCAAAAGAAACATTGATGTAAAACAAAATAAGAGATAATGTCCACCAAAAGAATAAAGAGCATCTTCTATAACAAAATTCTTGTAAACGCTCACATAGATTTCATTCATGTCATATCTTGATCTTAAATTCTGCAGGACTCCTGGTTCATGCAAATAAGCAAGTTTTGTCATATCATCCACCCCACATGGAGGGACCTCGGTATCTTTATGGTAAACACTGGAAGCCTTAGCCACAACCTGCAGAATCCCAAAGTTTCAGGGGAAGAAGAAAGAACTAAAATCAGCATATCTCCATTCTCCGTGTTACACACTCACAAAAGCAAATGGATTAGCATCAAAATAAAAGTTTGAAAAGTGAGAAAAAGGAATTCCAGGAGCTCGATGCACAATTCATGACAAACTCAAACCAGCTGGCATTGAATAACATCAGAAAGATAACATATTAACAAGCATGACTGGTTGAGATTGTTAAAATGCAAGTCAGGGTTGCTATGGAGTATCAATAGAAGCACTCACTGTTTTTCCTGATGTGCAGAGTACTTTAATGTCTTCACCATTAATCTCCACAACTTCACCATCAAGCCAAGCTACATCAGGATCTTCCAACCAAACAAGAGATCCAACCACCAGACTTACAGTAGCCACCTGCAAGGCCAAAAGCATTGATCATTAAAAGCTTTAGTTCCATCGTGACCGTCACTCTCTGTGCACACCTAGATAAGAAGCATATGTTCAAAATAAAGAATGAAGCGTTCATGACCACAGAATTACACAGGTTCAAATCAAGAAAAGATTCATCGACAAAATTCACAGAGACAGTATTAACCACCAATGTATCGACCAATAGGAAATTTGAATGGACAGTCACTTCCATGTCAAGGAGTCAACAACCAACATGTGCCCATGTCATATAGCCAACATTGCTCAGTTAGCAATATATGTTCATTTGCTATTTGCAAGATTTGCTTGCAATCTGCAAACTCCAGTATATATCTACCACCATAAAAGACGAAACCTAGCCGCAAATCAAAGCTATTGTCCTAGAGCACTGCAACTAGATTCCGGCAAAGCTTAAGTAAAGGATGTCACTGCAGTTTGATTCTAGCAAAGCTTTTGTAAAGGATGTCACTGCAACGTGATTCTAGCATAGCTTTTGTAAAGGATGTCACTGCAACGAGATTCTAGTATAGCTTTTGTAAGGGATGTACAATTGAGGAGCACTGATTTTGTACGTAACGTATTTCATTGACTGAACAATGTATTAAAGGATATTTAAATGGAAGCAACTGAATACATTTCTATGACCAAGAGTCAGTAAAATACTGAAAAATCAAGACTCAAAATTAATTTCAATATTCACAGCCACAATAATCAAAATCCAAGAGCTTGGATTGGATTCGGTAAGGGACCTATTTGAACCAAAAGATAAGCAGAACTAAAGGAAACATGGTATTAATAAATTGAAAAGACCTTCATTTATAAAGAAGATAGAATATGCTGAAATGAATAGCAATTTTGTAGCAGAAATAAGCAAATGGCAAACAATAGATAGAAGAAGTTCCAGTAATATGCTAGGTATTCTTTCTTCACTATTTCTGAACTAACGGGTCAGTTTGTCACTGGAGTGCATCTGAACCATTGTAGTGTTGCTATGGTTTCTTGGTTTCTTTCAACTACACCAAGGCGCCAAGAAGTGCAAGGCAGCAGACAAAAAACCCAGTATTTTTAGAAAGGCTCCATAAATAGAATACCTACAAAAAGACCATCCTTCTGAAATACCAAATGAACTAATTTGGTTTGACTTAACAAGCACGTGATAGAAACCACAACAGTGGGGAGTACAGGGCTTCTGTGTTTGCACCATGCAACTACACTAACCTTAATTCATCTCTATTGTTTCATTTGATGACACCCATAACTATAAATATAAATGAATTAACCTCTCGGATATATGTACGCTTTCATCGCTGACCCACAAAAAAAAGAAAAAAAAAAAACAGCTGCAATATCATCACATCAAGCTACTTGTCT
Source organism: Turnera subulata (assembly GCA_028386065.3). Lineage (NCBI taxonomy): Eukaryota > Viridiplantae > Streptophyta > Magnoliopsida > Malpighiales > Passifloraceae > Turnera > Turnera subulata. Next base: position 15,207 of record JAKUCV010000496.1, on the reverse strand, counting down.
CATCTATAAGCTCATTTCTACTATTGAACCTGTCATAAACAAACAAGTTTGCTCAACTAAGCAAGCCATGAAGTACAGCATCTGCATTACTCCCATTTAAACCAGTATGTGCAGAGTAAAAAATCAACATAGTTATGGATAGCCGAACAGATCAAATAAAATAGGGAAAAGGGTAATGTTAGATTGGCATGGTATCCCCAACTACAATCTGCAACTTCGAATTAAGCACAGATCAATCCACGAAAAATGGTAAAACAGGCTCCCCTGTCAAGTTATCAACAAGAAACGGCAATGTAACACAGGAAGACCTTGAATCGGCCAGAACAAAACTTTGACACAAAGAAAACTATAAACAAATACGAAACAACAGTACCATTTTGACTGATATCTATCAGATCAGAAACTTGGGTTGCTCTTCGATCTACTTCCACAGGGCTCCAACAATGACCATTCAGCTCAAAATCTTCTTCAAACTCCAATAATCTTGAGGGTGAGACTACAAATCTACCACTGATTTTTCACAAATACACAAATAAAAAAACACACACACACAAAAGAATCCTCTAAATGAAATGGAGAGTTTATACTTGATCAACCCAGAAAAAGAATAAAAAAAAAAAGAAGGAAAAAATTGAGAAGCTTAAACCCTTCAGCAAGTTCAAAATTTCCTGCAGAAGAGAATAAGCCCCCTCCCTTTTGTTTCTCTTCTCTTCTCTCTCTCTCGGGCCGTTCTTGTTTCGGCTTCCTTGTTTTTTTATGTTTCCTTAACGTGCTAGTGTACTGTTCTTTCCCTTTTCCCTTTTCTTTTCTTTTTCTTTTTCTTCCCTCTCTCACCGGATTCGGGTTTTGGCTAAAGCTGATTAAGTAAAATGAAGTAATTAAGAGAAATAAAACGTTCATTAAAAGGGGGCTTGACTGCCGATACTGCCCTTGTTTTTCGGGGTTAATTACCAAATCTAGCGACGAGACCGCGACAAAGTGGTCAGACAGATTCCGAGTCCACTCAGGTTTTTTGTCTGGAAAAAGATCTTCACAGTCTTATTAGTCTTTTACAGTACACACACTAAAACAAAACTCGAAAATCCCTGAGCGGTAAACTTGGGTCGGTACTTTGGGCGTTATTATTGCCAAACAGGGCCTAGCAACCACTTCCTATGGACTTTTTATGCATCTAATGACACCTGTTCATTCTTAAAGTTGTCCTTTTTTGGGAGGGTTTTGCATAGCAATTTTAAAAAAACTGGAAAAGGCATTACTTCCTATGGAAACAATGGGGACCCATTGCGGTGGTTGTGGAAGATTGAATCAGTTTTTTCTTTGTCGGAGAAGATTGAATGAGTTTGTTTCATGGTTTTGATCATGTAAAATTTTGATTGTTTTCATATGTTTTGGAGATGATTAAATTGGTCTAACCACCCATCTTAATCTTATTTTTCCCAGTCGGTTCCTTGTTAAATTGTTAATTTTTTGAAAGTTTGCCAAATTTTATCCATATTGTTACAAGATAAGATCAAAATTGCCAAGGCATTGCTACTACAGAAAGACGCTAGAGATACAATACCCCCTTTATTTTTGTTATTTGTTATTATTATAAGGGGTGTGCATTAAATGCAATGTGATAATCTAAATTTTACAAGAAACATATAAAAAAAATCAATTTTATACAAATCTGTATCAATTTTATTTAGGGTTTCAAATTGCTTATAGTCTCATTAACTTTGAAATTCTTTATTGGTCCTTTTATATTTACTCACCATCCATTTGGTATTATTTTATTACCATAGAATCAATCTACATTTTACTATTTTAAGTGTAAATTATACAGTGCTATCAAAAGGGATGCATACTAGTAGTATCATAACTAATTAAGAATTCTTAATATAGAAAAACAATAACATCTGAAATTTATTATTTTAAAACTGTAGATGAAATATTTTATTATTTGTAATGTTATCGGTGGGTAGATTAATTGGTATTGTGTGAGTATTTTTCAATTTTAATCATCATTTCTCCCTCATTTGTAGGAGAATGTTTTATTTTTTTCATTTTCAGAAATAATGATTGGGTATGATCATGCCATCAGAAAATTGGTATAGCTCGCATATTCAGGCGTTTGCCCTTAAAAATAAAATTTTTTTGAAGTTATGAAAAAATAAATATTAATTTTATTTTACTTGAAATAAGCAATCAGCATTATAAAGATCACACATAAGAATCTATGGTACTAAAGGAAAAGCATTTTGAAGTGCAAAAGCTAATTACTGTTGAAATCTCAAAAAGGGGAAAAGTGTAACCATCTTTCTTTCAAACCAAGTAAATTTAATAGTACACTAAAAAAATATGAATAATTGCAATAACTATGTACAAGTTTGTATTTAATCTCTAGAACAAAAAATAAAATTTTTGATAGTCTTATTGGTAAAGAATCCAGTGTTTTTAAAATTATGTCTAATCTTGTATCCTATTTTATGTATAGAAATAATAATGTATGAAAAGCTGTCTCATAACGAGTCTCACAATGTCCGAAATTCTCTACTAATCCGTAAATTTATAAATTGAACCGAATACATAAATCGACACATCCCAGCAGAAAGAGAAAAAAAAAAATCAAGTTCTTACCCTTCGGGAAGGAGAGTTAGGATATCCTATTGATTGTCGAGATGTAACGTTCCGAATTTTCGTTTTTAATTTCTATGGATTTTTCGAAATTTTTGTATTTTAACTTCCAATTTACCCTTGCAAATTTTCCAGGTATTTTTGGTCAAGAAAATCATTATTATTAATTTATTTTTCCTTGGAAATGTTATTTTACTTTTAGAATTAATCCTCAGTCGGTTTCTTCGGGATTGATTGAAGTCCCGAGGTGGAACACGAAGTTTCTTGTAGTTTTTATTAAAACTACGTAGTTTTGGTTTAAAGAGAGGAAAAGAAAAAAATAGTAAAACAAACCCTAACTCGCGAGTTGACTGGGAGGAATTGACCGCGCCTTAGACCAAAACGACGTCATTTTGGTCTAGGCCGGCCAACCCTAACCCTTCCCTCTTTCTTTTCTCCTTTTCTCTCTTTTTGTTTCTTTTCTCTCCTGCCGCTCACATTTTCTCTCTCCCACGACGATGTTGCCGAATTCTTCTTCCACGAATTCGTGGCCAACAGTTACCAACCCCCCTTTAATCTCTTTAATCGCTTTCTTCTCTTTTATTTTATTTTCTTCTCCATCTCTTTTTCTCTAACACAAGCCGCCGCCATCACTTCCTTCTCCTCCCTCAAACTCACAAATCGCCGCCCTTGTCACACACTGTCACCACCTTTATTCTTTCTTCTTTCCTTTTTTGGATCGTTGCACGCACGCACACCACCACGCTGTCGCCGTTGATTCTTCGGGATAGGTAGGGGCACGGGCTCGGGGAAGACGAGCGGCAGTGTAGGGACTCTAGGGCGAAGCTAGAGTGTGCACCACCGTCGCCTGCTACCGGGTAAGTCGCCACCGTTCTCCCTTGTTTCCTCTCTGTCCCTTTTTGCCTCTGGTGCCAAGTTTAATTCAGTGTTGGTTTCCCTTTGGTTGGGGTTTGGTGTGTTGTTGTGGCTGTGTTTCGACGATGGTGGTCGGGACTAGTGGCGGCAGACCGGGTCGCGTGTTTTGTTGTACTGTCGGGTTCAGCGATTGGTGGCGAGTTGTGGCATGTGGGCGAGGTAGCTAGTGGTGCCGAGCTGGCTGGAGGATGCTGGTGGACGATGATGATTTTGTGGGTTGTTGTTCGACGAATTCGAGAGGTTGTGGGTAGGTTCGGGTCTGAACAGTGGGGATCTGGCTTTGGCAGTAGGAATACGTTTTCTAGTTGTTGTGAAGTCTTTTCTGAGCTTGGGTGACTTTTTCCGGCGAGGACTGACCAGAATCCGGCGGGGCCAAGCATCGTTCCGCCAGGCGTTGTATTTTTCCGGCATTAAACGGATATGTTGAGGCAAAACAAGGCTTCAGTTCCGAGGCATCTAATATGGCCCAGGTGAGGACGTTTGTATGCTTTACTGCCTACAACATTCGGAATTATAAATGATCATAGAAATTGACATGTGAGTTCTTATTGGTTGAATGCTATTTGTATGAGTGCCTGTTGTGCTACTGCTTTGTTAGCATGGTGTAATACAATTATAATTTGCTGTGACTGAGATTGTGTACCGGTTTGCTTTCACATGCCTAAATTACACATGAAGAATTTGTTATGGATGATAACATGTTATTATCTTTTGGTGATAGTGTGAGGTTATAGGCAGAAGGCCCGGCTATGAGAATAACACATAAAGTTCACACATCCCTGGATAAACATAATGTATGGCACACAAAACTATATAAGAATAACTGAGAATAAAATACTTAATTCTACTATGAAGTCGACCGGTAGCCCGAGGGGAAGATTGGGTACCTCTCGGTCACTTTGTGCGGTTTAGCATGGTTCCCCAGGGGAAGGTAGGTGCACCTTTGGAAGACTTGCACCAGTTAGGTGTGTCTGAGTGCACCCTCAGGGAGCTAGCGGCCACTCGAGGTTTACGGTGGTTTTTATGCCTCAGAATCTACCCCTTCTGAGGTGCGACACTTGGGTTACACACCCGGATCTGATCAGATGCACTACCGAGACTTGACTCACAGTAGAGGGCCCTGAATAATAAAATACTCAAACCATAATAAGATATTTAATGATAATAAAAACTTTCATCACTGATAACCGATTTAAGCTTGATAATGAACAGACGTTATGTGTTGTGCACGATGGCTTGTTTTGTGCACTATGGCTGTGACTGCCAGGTACCGGTGTGATTGTAGTTGATTTGTAATTGTACATTATAGTTTATTTGTTTATGATGAGACAGTGCTTGGTCTCATCCCTCACATCTTTATACAAGTTACCTGATCATCTGTCAGGAATGCATATCAACAGGTGGCGGTGCTCTCCTCCTCGGGTCGGATCCATAGAGTACATTGTATATATGTTATCATATATGTTTGTCTTCCGCTGCATCCTCGATTATTATATACTGTATTGAATAATATGTTGCATATTTAAATGATGATTATCTTGTTTGTATCGTATCCCGGGGCAGAAGGATAATTTGGACATTTTACTTGTCTTAAATAATTTAATTGGTTATTTTGGGATACGGGCGTTTCACGAGACCTCCAGAAATTCTTTTCCAGCTCTTGCCCCTTGGGAAATAAAATCCTATCGATTGCATCTTTCTCTAGATCTTTGGGAAATGCATAAAAAAAGGCTTGAATGGTACAATCCCGCGATCGCCCCAGAATGAAATGGGCGATCTCGTGGTTATGAAGATACATCGTTACATACTCCATTTGATTTTTCCATTGAGGCCGAACCTAAACCTATGTTCAAGAGATAGTTGTGCATACACTGATAAAAAATATATGGATTCTCGAGAAGAGATGAGCCGCGCTAGTCCCCTCCGGACCGCCTAAATCCATGAATGAATTAGAAAGTTCAAAGAAAAATATTTTTTAAAAGATAAAATGTACAAGAATAATAATATAAAAATTTTGAAGAGGATTGAAAAGACTATACCACACCCTAAATCATATACTATCTGTTGTACATAATCACGATTTCGTCCCAAACCGTGAGGACGCACATCCCATGTGAATAGTGTGCTCTGCGATCCAAACAAGCACTCAGTGGAACCTTGTACACCCCCGCCCGTCCCAGACCATTTGTGTCCATGAGTTCCCCCAAACAATAAACAGACAAATGGGAAGACATTTGGTGACTAAAGATTAATACTTAATTAAACTAATTAGTAAGGCAACCAATAATAAGAGATATAGAGATAGAACATGAATAGGACGATTTGCTTACAATCAAACATGATTGTTAGATTTGATTGTAATGCACATTAATTCCGTCCGGCTGAAGTGCAATGAAAAAGAAAGAAATCTGCAATTTTTATTTTTGTCAAAGCATAAAGTTAAGTCCGCAGATTTAACATTTAGCCATATATCCCCATACGCTACTTCTAATCCAGCAATCAACGTTTAAATATTCAATGGCGCTGCTCCACTGGAGGCTTTACGTATTTGTTAGATTTGCCTTGTAATATAGCCAATAACAATGCTCACCAAAATTAAAAGCCACCCAAAAGCATTTGTTATACAATTGGAACTCAGGCAATAAGCAGAATGCCAGAATGTGATCAATGGTATGCTACTGGGGTTGGCCAGCTCGTTTGCTGGCAATAACAAAGGAGATTTCTTAATAGTCCATTTGATATAAATTTAGAATTGGAATTGAATTCAAATCATTAAAAATTTAGAATTTGAATTCATTATGAAATCAATTCTCATGTTTAGTATACTTTTTAATAATGAGGAATTGAATTCAATTCTAATTGAAACACCCCGACCCAAATTTACCAACAAACAGTAATTACCAAATAACAATGCCGACACGTGGCACAGACAGTAAATACAACAGGAAAATCCGGCCCAACGGCCCAAAGATAATATCACGTCACCCGACCCCGGGTACAACAGTATCATAAGCACAGCGGAAGCAAATTTAAATAATACAGTAATAGTATGAATCGACTCGATGCAACTATGGATCCAGATCTGTCAGAGGAGATGCCACAGCCTGCCATGATGCATACCTGCACAAAGAACAACGTAGCCTGCCGATGGGGCAGGTGAGGGGTGAGATTCTCCACAATCTCACCGACACATAACCCATGATGAACATCATAGCATATACTTAACAGTCAAGCACATCAATATGGCTTACAAGTAGTGAGCAGAACACTGATCAAATACGATCACCAAGAACAATGCGGACCATGCAAATGTCCACCCCATCGACTATGCAATGCACTGACCACCTAATACAGACTGTACCAAACGCTAGTGCCCGACCAGGACACTTCAACTCGACTACGTATTGGGTATCCGACCCAGCCTCGACAGACTATATAATACCTACTCTAGTCCTGACAGTCTATACTCAACAGAGGCTCCTCATCGCATGGTAACATACCGATACTGTGCTTGCCGACCATCTAACCCGGCACCAAAACAAACTCAAATCACGTGAGTCTCGCTCACCGGGTGGCCGGCAACCTGCACGGACCATACCCAATCAGCATCACAAACGGGTCCCCGGGTAGAATCACAACACAACACGGTAACAGCAGACACCACAGCAAATCGTAACCATTACAACAACAATTCTCATTAATCCCGATCTCTGGGTATCGACATACCCTTAGAAATAATAATTACCCAACCGTCGACCACAGCCGACAACCAACATATCTCAATATTCATTAAGAAACGACAAGTGACACTCATTTGACAATTATCAAAGAAACCGACAATAAACAAAGGACTACTGGCAACCGATCAACAACAATAGACCACACATGACCAACGACAACAACATACATCCGCAAGCCGAAAACCGATGCCAACCACGGCAACCGACTATACTGAGGACTGACAACCTCCCAATGTATGATCATGAGACAACATGCAAATGAACATAACACATCACAGCCCAACAAAGCAAAAATACCCACATCTCAAACAAGACTGAGCCAAGGCCAAAAGAATATCTTTTATTATTACCAATTTTATCTTCCGGGCCCCGTCACTGGACAAGATAGAGGTCAGACCTGGATATCAACATATTTCGGGTGCCAGACCAAATCCAAGAGAGCTCAGGGATCGACATCCCAAAAATACGAACCCAGGGATAGACATCCCAAAAGAGAACCCAGGGATAGACATCCCAAATATATCAACGGGATAGACATCCCAAGCATAGACATGCTTACCACAAGAACCCAGGTCAAGGCCACCACGAAACAGTCTTTACCCATCGAGTCGGGCCACTACTTTCCAAGTGACATTAAAGTCGTCAACACATTTTCCAATTATCTAATTTCTATTTCCAATATCCGTTATCAATTTCCCATGGTCAATAGTCCAACAACAATCACATCAGCAATAAGCACGGCAGTCAAATATCCAACAGTGGATATCTCAGTAGTTCAATCAAACAACAAAGCACACAAGGTATTGCGGCACATATCAAAGGAAATCCACTCAATAAATATCAGCAAATATCACAAAGTCATCAACAACAATAAACATAAGATGCAATGGAACCTATGTAGTTCCAAGACCAACCATCCCGGCTATCACGGGTGGAATGACGTATATGCAACCTCACCTGATACTCCTCGGAAGCTGGTATCCGGTTAAGGCTTGATATCCCTATAATATAACAACGGTAATCACTTACAATGCACAAACAAGATGATTATGCATGATGCCGGTTACCAGTTGTTAGACGGCTTATCAGTTCTTTTTATTATTTCTGTAATTATCTTATTCATTTTTGTGGAGATTACTAACATCCTATTTTCCATCTGATATACTAATCATATTCAACATAAGTCAAAACCAAAACCGAGCGTCCAAGCCGGTATCTTGACCCTTAGACATATATGTACAAAAATACCCTGTATAATTCATATATAGGAAATTATATCAAATTATATCCCACATCACACTTGTAGCCATGAAATAATTTGTACATAATATATAATAGTCTTTTTAAGTACATAGTTATTTAAAGGAAATTATATTTATTATCAAATTATGGCCCATCTATATCTACATATATATATGTATGTAGTTAAAAGATATAGTCGTTTGTAAAGTATCTATTTACATATTTTAAGTAAATATTATATGATTGAAAGTACATATATGTATATAAACTATAATCACTAATTAGACAGAAATACAGTCTAGCAATATCTAAGCCGGTGAAAATAGCTGCAATACATTATACGATATATATATTCATATACTTGTAATAGATCAATAATTAAGATAAGCTATAGGTCTAATTTTTTTTTAGCCTAGGATTACGGAAATAAATTTGATAGAAATATATATATACATGTTTAGGCCTTTTATAATATAAATTCAATTAAACATAATTAAGGAAAATTGTAAATTAAACTCGGTAGGCCTTCACGATCGTTTAGCCCAACTCAGGATAAATCTAATATCATCATAATTCGAAAATTAAATAGGCGACATAATTAAAATAAATAATCGATATGGGCCTTTTTAATAGCCCACTCAGAAAATTAAATAAAAGCAATAAATAAATACATAAAGAAAGTAAAAGCATAAATAAGATAAACAAAAGGCATAAATTAAATAAAAACATAAATAATTAAATAAATAAAAGCATGAATTAAATCATAGGTTATAATTGTTAATTAGCTTAATTAGCCTTTTAATAAATCGTCTTTTTTTTATGTCCGAGTTCGTTTTTATCGTTCGGGTTCGATATGCATATGGATGGTCCAAGGCTCGGGTTTTACCCACAGTCCGTTTCCGAGCTCGCCGGAAAATTCTCGAGACTGCCGGAACCTCGCCGGATTCCGGTCAAGCAGTGTTCACGGCAGCCACAACAACCCCAACGTCCCCTGTCACTGTTCATCGCCCATCCGGACATCCAAATCACCAAGTAGAACCACTACCGCACCCGTCAACAGAATCGTCACCAAACTCACGGCCACCCACCGGTGACCGGTGTTCCACCACACAGCAGCGTCCACGAGACCCACCATCACCACCCATGTCCACAACAACATCGTCCAAGCCATAACTCCACACAAAACCACCTCGGCAATACCCAAAGACAACCAATTAACCTTAAGCCGCAAAGGAATATGGAGAAGAGGAAGAAGAGACCGGCAACAACAACTTACCCCGACGGCGGCACGAGTTGAGGAGGCAGAGGGGAGATCGGGCGGCGCGTCGGAAGGGAGGAACGACGGCGGTGAAGGGAGAGAGTGTGAAGGCCCTCTCCCCGAGGGACCTACCATATTCAGGTATTGTTACATCACATCCCTCAGCCCACACCTCTTGGGTTTAATCCTTTACCGTGCTGCAGCACTAGGGATTTGAACTCGGGACGTGATGCTTTTTATCCCCCTCAAGGAGAGCACCTTCACCAATTCAGCTGCAGTTGGTAGCGGAGCCAGGTTCAGATCTTTGGGTTTTCAAAGTGATTTTCCCTGTGCATAAGCCTGTTTCAGATTGATAATTTCTAAAAACGTGTTTTGACTTGTTTGCATTCATATAGGCATCGCTATGGATCCACCGCAAGACCGGCACAATGCTGATGGGCTGGATGAACTTCCTAGTCATGTTTCCGACTCTGTGTCGGTAATGCCAGTCCCTGA